>JAYECN010483751.1:0-16320 GCA_035222435.1 Microcambeva ribeirae
TTGTCTGCGCCCGGCGGGGCTGCGCGGGGGCTGCGCGGGGGCTGCGCGGGGGCCGGGCTGGCCCGGGCACCGGCGCCGTTGCTCCCCGAACCGGGCGAGTTTGTGCCGGCTGCGCCGCCTGGTCGGTCCTTGCGGAGCCCGGGCACGCGGAACGCGCCCAGGTCTCGATTCGTTCGTGATTTCTTTTCTTTTTTTTTTTTTTTTTTTCTTTTTCTTTTCGTTCTTACCGCTCTGTCCGTTTTTGCCCCAATGCTGAACGCAAAAAGTCTGAACAAACATCGCGTGCTCTCTCGCCCCAAGGCTTTCCACGAGGAAGGAGTTTGCTCCACTGACCCGCTTCTGTGCTTCTTGGGAATGAGGTTGGCTCTTGGCCGAGCCGTGTCCGCCGTGCAAGCGGAGCGGCCTGGCCGGGAGCAAGGCAGGGCCTCCCGCCACACACCAGTGGGCGACTCTGTGGGATGCGCTCCGGAGGGATCCATAAAGCCCTGGCGTGTTCCAGCTTCCAAGCATTATTTAATGCGAGGAGCACAGCCATTCACTGCGGAGCCAGTTGCTCCTTGGCAAGCAGTCCAGCCGTTTGGCAGAGCGCGATTAGCTCTGGAGCGCTTGTAAACCTTTTTAGGGAACAGTTCAGGAAGCGGGTGGTTAGTGTTTCTTACGTTTGAAACAAAGTACATTTACAGAACACCTTTTGCACTAAGATTACAGGAAACTGTAAAGCTAGTTTGGAGATTCATCATCAATGCTAAAAAAACATAATAATAAAAGGAATCTTCAGAATATGGAGTCAAATCTTAGCAGCTTGGTTTTGTGCTTGAGGTAGAAGAGGCCTACACTAGCAACAAGTAGTAGATTGAACCTAGCCAGGGTGGAGCTCCCCTTACCATGGGTATTTATAATCTTGCAGTGAGTCAGAGGAAAATGTATGAACAAAGCAAGCATTATACTGGTCTAAGCCCACTAATATATCAAATTGTCTGGTGTCCCAAATGTGAGTTATCATTCCAGTATAATGCAAGCTACAATGCAGAAGGAGTAATGAAAAAAGAAATTATGAACTTATCTTTGGTGAAACAAAGAGCAGTCGTTCTCAAAATATGCTTGTGGATGACCAGCATTCGTAAAACATAATGGTGGCCTTACTTCTTGTCTGGTAATAAGTGTAATTTATTTATTTATTTATTTATGGCATGTTAAATCAGATAACTGGGAGACAGTTATAAATAAATTAAAGACTTTAGTCATGCTAGTTCTATAAACAGGCAATTATGCTAACATTCTGCTGAATGTCTGTGAATGGGGAGGTGATGAGTAGGATCTCTGGGACAAAAAATGGTAGAACTCATTTAGTAATTAGTAGTGTGAAGATGCTAGTTGTGTATAAGCAGCTAAGAGATAATATTGCTTATCTCTAGCTCTGGGATGCATATTAAGCATGAGAATAAAGAATTCTTAATTAAGAATTTTGAAGACTGTGCATTAAACACATTCTATTAGTGCTGATGATGGTAGTTGAAATTTTAGAAATAATAAATTACTTCCAATTAAATACCTTTCTCCTTTAAAACATGGACTTATGAAATCCTGTGAACTGTACTGCTGATGAGCTAAGCACATTTTTACTGGCATTGGTAAATTCCACATTATCTGTTTTATTTCTTCCTTAAGATATGTATCGACTGTGCAAAGTGATTGGCTAGAAACATAATCTTAAGATTTTCCTTGTTTAAAAGCATGTATTTATATCTTATTTTGCCAAGATCCAGTTTTGAAAAATGTTCCATTCTGGAAGCTGAGTTGACTTTGGTCTATTTCACATATGATTTGTTACATGGATGAAAACAGCATGGGGCCACAACAACTAGGCAGGCAAAAGTTTTTCCTCACTTACCAAAAATGTCTCCTCTTAATCTCAGCCTCTATTTTTGAGGATTATTCACAACAGTGCTAATATTGCCCAGGTTCTGTGGCATGGACGGCAGAGTCCTGAGGATGTTGCCCTTATGGATGCAGATCTACCTCCAAGGGGCTCACAAAGCGGCAGCACTATCCATCCGGTCCTGAAAATTTTCTTCAAGCCCATCTGCTGGCCATACTCTGCCCACATACTCAGACCAATACTAAAATTTCTGCACAGGTTATGGGGGCTCTTTGATTTTATTTTGCTAGCCATACAAGTTTAATTGAATTCCTTGCACTGGGGTCTCAAAGACTGAGTGAGAAGAGAACCGAACTTACTCTTTTTACTTGTAAACACACAGTATGGACAGGACTAAAACTGACAAAAATTATCTGTTGTAGAAGAGAGTGGATTTGATTTTTATGAATCACAGAATTCAAATTATTGATGGGAAAATTGTACTCATAAATAAGGCACTTGTAGTACTGTTTGCCACATGTAATTATTATTTTGACTCCTCTGTTCTCTGTTATGAATCTTTTCAATAAGTGAGTACCATTTTAAGTGATCAGAGCTTTGTGGGACTTTTTTTTTTGCATTGTAAATATTCCAGGAGGGTAGTTATGAAGGAATCCATTAAAGTTATATTGGAGGCAACAGTATCAGTTTCTTATTACTGCTTCTGTTTATGCAATACCAACAAATTTTACCATTTGGATAGGTTACAATGGCCACATTTTTTTCTACTAGTTTGTAGTGAAAGTGTCAAGTGTCAATCCAAAAGGAAAGGGAAGCATGTTAGTTATTTAATTCTGTTTCTAGATCACTGTATGCCATGTATTTCATATTTTTCCCTAGCTCCATGATAATTCTAAATCTGATGTTGCACACATAGGAGACACATTTGTGTGTAGGAACTATGCTAGTAAAAAGGATTATTCATGGTTTTCAAGAGCATCTATCTTTTTTTTTTTTTTTTTTTTTTTTTTTTTAATTAACAGCATTACACAAATCACACATCTGTTTGTGGTGCACATGAGTTGCCAAAGAGATGGGGTAATGGAAATGGAGTGACATTTTTCATGTCAGTGTTGATTTGTAGTAATATTATGCCTCTTAAGAGACGCATTTAGAGGAAGGATATATATGCCCCAGTTATCCATGTGAATTGTGTCAGGCCAGGAGTCTCTGGGCTGTCAGAAGAGAATGATGCCTGCGGTGTGCAGGTCTGCTGTGTGTAAATGATGCAGGGTCAGCTGGCAAAGCAGCGTCCCCTTCTTCTCTGAAAGATGGAGGATCCTGAGTTCCATCAGATCTCTTGAACCCTCTTAGGAGACTTTCAGCAGATTAATCAATTGAAATGGGAAATAAATACACTTGGAGATTATGAAGGACAAAGCCTTTTGGTCCCAAGTCAGGCCTGTGAGTAAGCTGCTGACCACTTAGCTCCTGAACATCAAAGTACATTTCAGAGGCAGATATTGTTAGAAAATTCCATTTAAAACATAGAGATCTGTATATACTTAGGATTCTAAAAATATGAATAGACATGAAGCTTTACTTGAAGTTTGCAAATAGCTGAATACAGGCATAGATCTTGACAGGCTGTTGAATGGGCAGCAAACCACATTATATGCCAATGGTGATTTACTTGAGTTGCACAACGTGGGGGAAAGTCTAAGTTAGTTTAAAAAAATTAGCTTAGTTCTTCCTTTATGGAAATTTTATGAGCGAATACAAAATTCAATCTGAGATTAAAATGGCTACCTTTTGAGGTCTGTATGTAGGAGGAGCCTATAGCCATGGTAGGTGTCTGGGCTTCCACTGGAGTTAAAAGCAGTCTAGTCAATACAGTCAATCAGTCAATGGACCCTGGACCACAATTCAACTCACTCCAGAGGGGACATCTAGGACTCAATTCATTTGCTACTTATAAGTATCTAGGACCATTTGAATTCCCTTTTGGTATTCTTTCTAGCCTCCTGCTGCCTTTCCAAAAAGAGTATAGGTCTCCTATTAGTCCTGTGCTAATCTGACAAGTCCCTCTTGCATAGTCTAGGATGTCTAAACCAACAGCAGACACCACTGTTCGGGCAACTGACTCAAGCTTCTAGTGTGTGGGCAGCTTAATCATTCTTCAGCTTCACATGGTGTTGACTACTCTTTTGTTGACAATAATGAGAGTTTAAACGTGTGTGTGGATGTTGATAAGTATCCATCTAAACAAAAGCTAAAAATATTTTCAGATATCAACAGAAAGAAGCTGGTTGCAAAAATCAGAAGCTAAGGAGCCAACACAGAAAGTAATTTACTTTAAAGAATATTAACTTGCTAAAAGGAGAAGATTTCTACTGGTATACTCATTTGACCCTATTCTCTGGGTAGTAATAAATGAAGCGGATGTTACAAAAAACACTAGCTACCCCAGCAAAGCAACTTTAGAGAATGTGCAGGATGTGAACCCTGCTAAAACCATTCCCAGGCAATCTGTGTACACTGCCAATGGAGTAAGCTAGGGCGAAAGAATAAGCACGTTAATGAGACATTTGCAGAGCTTGGAGAACACGCTTGGTCATTAGCACCACATGAAGGGGACAACATGGCTTGGAAATGATACTGTGCTTACTGAAGGATGTTACAGAAAATTTCACAGGGATGCTGCAGAAGGCCCAATCAATTATTTGTTTCAAGAATACATCTGCAAGTCACTAGATCCACTGGTGGGAAAGTATTTCTATCATCTCAGCAGCAAGTCAATCCTCATCAAATTTTTTGTTGAAGAATGGAAAAAAATCTGGATTGAAATCATGCCCATCATTTCCTGCAAATATCTCACTATATATTTAACACACTTAACACCAGAAGAATATATGGTATCATGTTACCATAAATACATACTATTTTGGTTTGCGTCTTTTTTACTAAGATTTTTTTTTTTTTTAACCAATAAAGGTCTAACTTTTGAGTCTTAAACCATTTAATATGTATCTGTTTCCAGAAAGATGTCCAAAACCAAAGATTCCTTTGACCTAATATATGATCTCTGAGGATATCTAACAGTACTGCTTATAAACAGCATAGAGCAAGCATATAGAGGTTATTCCCTATTGCAACTTAGACATTTCCTGAGCTACTGGTGATTTCACTATTTTAAAAAATTCTTGATGGATTTCTCCTCTGTGAATTTGTGTGGAATTTTTTTCAACTAATTAACCCATTAGTTTTACCCATGGCAAGGATTTCTACTAAATTGTCATCTTCTGTATTTTTAAGCTCACAACCTTTTTCTTGTGTTGGAAGCAACAGTGAATAGTGAATCTTTATCCCTTATATGGCAGACATAACTTTATGTCCCTTGATTCTAAGCTGCTTCATCTATCTCAAAGTTGAGAAGGCCTAGCTGTATCAGCGTGGTGCTTCTTACCCTTCAACACCTGAACTCCTCTTGCACTGTGATTTCTACTGTGTTTTGAGGTGAAATACTAGAAATTCCCACAGTATTTGCATGGGCATGACTTATGTGAGCTAACTGGGAATTTACAAAGCCGCATGTTATTCTCTCTGTTCATTTTCGACTCCTTTCCAAGTAATTTCCAGTATTACAATTCCTCTTCTGAGCCATTGTTTTCATACAATCATCAAAAGTAACTTAAGGTCATGTCCCTAAGTAGCACCAGGTCTAGGCTCCATGTTATTTGTAGATTTTAGATCATTTTCTCCATTGGAATAACTTCATATGCATTATATCTACATTCTAATAGCCACTCATGGAGTCCTTCTTCCTAGTCAGACTTTGTCTAAATAAGTGAATAACATCAGCAGAACTTAGTCATCTTTCTTACTACTCACCTCTTTTCCACTTACAAATAAATTGAACAGTGCAGATCCCATCACAGATCCCTGTAAAATTCAACTAGTGATCTTCCTCCACTATGAAAATTTAACACTACTTAGTAGTATTCTTAAAGTAGTAGTACTACTTACTCTGCACACTTACTTAGATTTTGTAGAGTATTCATTTCTAGGCATGTCAAAGATTGTCTTGTAATTCTCTAAGCTTTTGTAGCTTAGACTATGATTGGCACAAGATTTTTTTCATTTGTTCTACTAAAACGTTTAAAAAAAAAAACCTGTAAAAATGATACAGTTCTGTGGTCCATTAACTGCTGCTGTTTAACCCTCCAGTTGAAAATCAGTGCTTTAAATATTTTTTCTGCCATGATGATTTTGCTGACAGATAGCTCCAGTGCCTCTGGTGTTTACTCAGTTTCCCGTTTGAAACAGCAAAATTAAACATGACAAGTTAGATCAGTTTTCATCATTACTTTTGGGAAATTATGGTCAGGAGGGACACTGAAGAAAATGAGAAATTTATGAGGAGCAGAGACAAACACAGGATTACTCACTGGAAAGCGTAAAAAAAAAGGATCCTTGGGCATGAGCATACAAACTTTTTCTGTCCTCATTCCCGAAGAAGGCTGGTGGAAAAATAACAGAGACATGCCTTTTGCTTGCATCATCAGGAAGGTCTGGATCTGTGACACAAGGAGAGGAGTAAGCGTCTAGTCTAATGGTCTGGTAAACACATGCCTAAGAGAAAAATAATGACTAATAAATACTTCAGTCTCCTCATTTTTTTCCCAGAAGCTCTTCTTGACTTCTCTCCCAGGTGAGATCAATGCTTGCCAAGGGTTGAAAAGGGGATGTCACAGGCCAGCAGCAAATGCTTCCCCATGTGGGTAAAAGGCCTGGCTTGTAAGGATATTAAGTTTATATTAAAAGGTTGAAAGTTTAGCAGAAAATAGGATGTATGGTGAATAAAGGAGAGAACAGTGTTTGGGGTAAAGGTGGAAGGAAGCTGTGGAAAGAAAAACAACATAGTACAGTGGAAGAAATTGCTATTGCTATGAAATGAAAATTAAAGAACTATTTGGAAAATAACCAAAAAAAGAGAAATAGTGCATAATGTGTGACATTGCTAATGTTTTATCTTTTGAGTTAGAAAGTGTTCTTTTTACTGGAAGATTTTACGCTATATAATAGGGAAAATGAAAAAGCCAGATTCATGTTTTTGTGCACTAATTCTATCTAAATTAATGTTTCCAGGCTCTAGTTCTATTTAATACAATTGAAAATCAAATTGTCTGAATTTTAACCTATCTTGATTTATCTCTCAAAATGGTATATATATATTTTTTCAATTATTTCATGTTTGATTCATATTATTGAGACCATTTCAAAGCTTGCAGTAGTTTGTTTACAGTATTATTATCCACTCCTATCATCTTTTTGTGATGGAATGTTTGGAACACTGCACATTGAACAAGCATGTCTTGCAACTGTGTGCTTATGTTTAGTATTGTACACCTCAGTAATGTCCAAGCTTCTGCCTCTTCCTGGACTTGTTCTTTTGTGAGACTCTTCCCAAAAAGCCAAACTAAGTGTTTGCAGGCTTATAGGTTCAGAGTTCATTTAGAGAAAAGGTGTGTTTATAAAGATAGCTTTTAAAAATCAATAACACATGATAAATATTTATAGTATATACTTTCAGAGGACTTAATGTGCATAGTCATAATATTCTGGGAATGTGTGTGCATTTATATAATGCATATAGTATAGTCTATATGTTTATATATGTACTTTTTATATATAGAGAGAATATCTCTGTGAGTATATATATACACACACAGTAAAACTGGAATGACTGGGCTAAATTGTCTTTATCATTTGTTCAATTTGGATTTGATGAAGGGAAAAGAAAACCCCTGAATCTTACAGGCTTTATTATTGCAAACATGGGCAGAGATTCAAGACAGTCCAAGGAGGTGGCGCAATGAGAACTGCCTGGGTTGGAATGGAATGGCTCGAATATTTCTTTTTGCTTCTTTTGCTTATCCAGCTGCCACATCTGATTTCTTTTTTGGTATGGAATTTTTACTATTGCTAATGGAAGCCAAGTGATTCTTTAAGGAAGAAAACTGAATGAACATTTAAGTTATTGCAAATAACAGAAGTATTCACTAACTTTTTAGATGGAGACGTGAGGAAAGAACTGGCATGGACTCCCAGCTTCATGTCTCCTCTGTGTTTACATATACTGATTACTTGTAGCAAAAATTAGGATATTTGAGAGTTTGTGCAGTGCCTGGCATAGGCTCTAGATCCTTGTGAAAGCTTGGAGAAAGAAAACTGCAAATGAAATTAAAGCCACCAGCATATGTGTTTTAACTCCAAAATTAGTCTTCACATCTGTGACATTGCTCCCTTTTTTGGTGGGATCTGTTGTTGTTCAGACTTTTGGATATTTTCTTTTCTTTCCAGTTGCCACTCCCCAGAACTTACTGAAAATTCTTGTTTCAACATTTTTTTTCCCTTAAATCACCTATTACAACATTCGTCTCCTTGGCTCTCTAGTCTAAAAAAGGGAAAATAATATTCATTTGTGCGCAGTATTACCTTAATAGTAATGACTATTTTTGTTGAGGAGTGTCAATTATATGTATAACATTAACCAGATTGGTGGATTTAGTATGTATTTGTTAGCCGTTTGGCTGACAGTTTTCTTCTTACGAAATAATAATTTATAGTAACTGAGTCAACTGAGTAACTGAGGGTTGACTTACCTCCAGGCGGTGGGAGCATCATAGTCATGGCAGTGTGAAATTTAGTGCAGTTTTTCAAACTGCTCAACACATCAGTTAAATTCAGAGGCCTATAGCCTCTGCCGAGGTCTGCTATGCTCTAGAAAAGGTAATTTTTTTTTTGTCTTTACACGGTTTTGATTGACTATATTGAATATAAAACGTCACTCTTTGATGTCTTAATGATGGCTTCAATTTAATAACTGACTCAATAAGTCTCTCCCCCCATCCTAATGTTTACGCTATGTGTAAATCAATGTTATAATATTTTGATGGTGGGTGGTAACGTTTTTTAAATTTGCAAATATATTCTTTTCTTTGAAAACAGGTAAGACAGCAATATGTGGTCAGTCTGATGTGCACTAGTGGACCATTCAAAAATCAACATAAATAAAAGTAAATGCCTCATTACGTTATTTACTAAGGGAATGTGAAAAGCTGGAGCAGCAGTATGATGGCATAACAAGTCAAAAATGTAAAAAATACACAATGACTGGTTTGCTGCTGGGAGGCTGCCTACCAAAGCAAGATGGCTTTTGAGCAGGATTATGGCACAGTCTAGTCTGAGGGTAGTAACTGCAATTTGGATTCAGGATAAAAGTTTTGATTTGACATTCTTTTGGTAAAGTTTCTCTGGGAAACTTGAGAGATGGGAGTATTTAAAATTATTTCAGGCTAAATCATGAATTGTCTGTCTTTTATTCTGTCTCGATGAGACACAGATCTCTATGCAGAGCTTAGAAAAGTGTAAAAGTGCCCATGTAGGGATAGCATCAGCTTATGCAAATCAGTTAAAAAAGATAGCTAGATTTTTTGTGTAGATTTTGTGTGTTTTATGTATAGATTGAAGACACAGCTATCAGGAAAGTAAATGACTGTTCTCAGGCTGTCTGTGAAGATCTTTCTAGTGGAGGAATATCTCCCATGCTTTGTGTGGAGGAATTTCTAAAACTCTTTCTGTTCTGTTTACTGAGTACTCTATCAATAAGCTATATCACTTGAAATTTCTTATATTTTAATGTATGCTGCAACAAGTTCCTTGACTGAGTAAAAGCCAGTTTTGACAATTTAGCCAGAAAAATCCTTGAGTTGTACATTTGTGTTATGAATATTGTCTGCAGTGTTTTATATGGTATTATTTTTAGGTTCTTTCTGGAATAGATGGAATAGTCTTCTGTTTTCTTTACACATTTTGAGTACAACTTGCATGTGAAGAAATGCATAAAAAATATTGGAAACAGATCAAAATATGTCCAAAATGTAAAAATGGAGAGAATTCATTGAAGATTTCTGTCTGAACAGTTTGGCAGAGTAACAAATGGCAGATGCTACTGCCCCAGCAAAACATCCAACTCTTAGGCAACTCTGCTAGTAGAAATTTAAACTTTTAAAAGCCTAAGTGCTAGGTTGGTGGCTTGCACTCTTGAACCTCTTAAATTCCACTCAAGGTATCTAAGGAAATCCCAGTCTTAGACTAGAATTTGTATGCCTGTGGTTTAGATGGTGTATGGTGGTTTAACCATGTTTACAGAGAATTTTTTTGCAGGAGAACTTGCAATTTGGTGAATGATACTTAAAGGAGAGAATCTTTTGCACTAGCTTCTAAGGCATCTGTATGGCTGTGTTCTTAGCAGAGTGGAGTTCTAGTAGCTTATATGTTTCTAAAACATGTAAAGCTATATTTTGGGTAGTAAAAAAAGTTATAAGAATCCGTAATTCGTTGCTGAAAATTAATTAGTTTATTTTGTTTTTGAAATAGAGTTTTTTTATGTTTGGCTGCAGATAGTAGCATGATTCTGTTTGAGATGGCTCTTTATATGGCCTATTGAAAGAAAGTAGTCTAATGTATTCAAGCAGCTGCTGTATTTAGTGTGTTAGTGCTAGTGAGTTCTTATTGATTTGTTTCACTTTTTTGGATTGGAAACATTTGCTTCATTTTTAATTTACAGAATAGATTATACCTCCTTTGCTGTTAAGAACCCAAACCACTTCTGTAGTTGAACCACGAATGGTACTTAAGTTTCTTTTGGTTGCTGGCGGCCAGCAGTAGTGACTCATTGATACATTTGGTCTACTCTGGTCTCAAAGTTAGCTGAAAAATAAACAGGGAAAAACATTTGTTTTCACTCTGAGTCATTTCCATGATTTAGTTGAGTGTGATACTTCATAAACACTTGTACTTGCACCACTGAAAAGGGGATCTGGAAAGAAGCAAGAAGCAACAGGAAGAAACAGCATTGGCGGGTCTTGCAACTGCAGGAAATGCATGCTAACCATACCCTAAGGCTCTTCTCCTTGACACCAAAACAGTCCTGCCCTTAGGGAACACATTAAAAATTTGCTGAATGCAATTTGTAGAGCCTCATTGTGTGCACAAAGAGGCCTAGGGACCATAAATTCCAGGGCTTACTTGCTGGAAAAATCCCATTACGCCTTCCCTTGAAAACTACTTGCCACCAGCTCAGCTCTTTCTCTCAGGTCTGCTGCTGATCACCCAAGAACAAAAGCAAAGAGAATTTTTACTTTTGAAAATATTTAGAATTTTGACTTTCCGAATTTGTTTCTGATTAAGATTCTCTATTTAGTTGTCATGCTAGATATTATGTGTGTGATTTAAACATCTGATTTTTTAAAAATTCAGATTTATAATTAACTTATTTGTTATGTTTTAAGGATATTTTACTTTTTTTTTTCAATACTAACTACATTTTTCTTTCAGTGAAGAATTACAGAGTGTTCAAGTGAAATACAATGTTTTTGTAGGAAGTATATGAAGTTGCTCTCCATATGGCTCTTGTGGTATTTATATTGTTTTAGTGATAGTTAGTTTTTAACTGATAAGTGGTGATGAAAACAAGCTGAAAGATTTGTGTTCAAAATGAAAACAGCAGATTAAATTCTAATTCTGAAGCATTAAGGCATTAAGCTATGAAGACTGAAGAAGTTTAGGATGTATATTTTATCTGGTTTTCTTCACCAACAGTCTGAAATTATCCTTATTGCCTTAGAGATAAAATGTATGTGTGTTAGCATTATTTTAATCAAACAATGTTTTATTCTTCTTTCTGGTGGTTTTGTTCTTCTGTTAATATGATGAAATAATTACAGAGATATTACAAAGTGCTTTTTAATTAATTGTTGACTTAGTACTGACATTAGTAGAACTGCAAAGAAGACGATACACAGTCTTAGGCAAATAAATGTGATCTCCAGAGGCCATTGGAATTTAAAATAGCTGCCAAACACAGAGATGACTACTAGCATGTCTTCGGAAATTTCACAACCAGCTATACCTTTTGCAACAATATATATATATATTTTTTCAATGTTGTAGATGGATGATGCAAATTAACTTTTTTTTTTTTTCAGAGAAGACAAAAATATGAAGGAGAAGAGCTGTAGACATTTTACTTAGTTCAGTTTTTCTTTCCTAATTTGAAGTAAAATCACATGGATATGGATAGATCCTATACAACATGTAAAAGCACTGTGGTATATGACAAAAAGTGTATGATGTGTTGTATCAATTTTTAATCTTTTATTTATTCTCTAGATATATTCTGTGAGGGGAATCATCCCTCAATCCAGATGATGAGGAAAAACAAATCGGAAAAGAGTAGTAGCTCTAGCAATTGTTTCAGTCGTAATTTGTGCATCTCTGTGGGGGCGATGTTAGCATGGGCATAGCAAGATGAAAGGGCAGGAGAAGTCCTGTCCCAGGAGGCCATTCAGCAGGATGCTGGAAAGTTGCTGCAAGGAGCCAGGCTGCAACCAAAGCACCTGAATCTTTGGCTTTGCTCTCTAAGTCAGTAGTGCTTTGAACATTAATAGTAGAATGTCCTTGACATCCACTGAGAGCAAATATCCCACTGTTTTCTAACACCTCTGGGTATGTTTGAAACTACCATGGCAATCACTATATAAAAAATAGCTGAGAAATACATAACCGTGGGAAACGTGTTTGGTTGAAATCCTCCTAGTGGAGAGGGAAGACTGACACATAGATTAATGATGAATAAAGGCTTTGAGTCAAATTTAGATGATATTTTTAGATGCAGTAATTTTTTCAATTTTCCACATCCTTTGGCTTGATGTTGATTTGATTTTGCAAGATCTCTGTTTGAACGGAAGGAGGCAAAAGGAACATTTTTAGTGAGGTTATTATACGTACTGAGCATTAGTCACCGGTAATGCAAGAACACCTCTGCTGCTGCAGTGAAACTGCCTCTCCTGAGGAAAGAAAACTCCATAAAAATGTGGTGCTGGGGAAATCACACTTCTGTACCGATTTACCAGTGGAAAATCAGACCTGGCCAGTCTGTTGCTTCTCTGCCAGTCCTCCTACATAGCCGCATGTTGCAGCGGGCCCCTCTGCATGAGCGGCCCCATTGCTGGTCTCGTTGCTGCCTGCCTCTATGTATGGGTCATGGTCTGGACCACAGTGGTGTGTCCAAGATCGGGTGAAGGGCGCTCTGATACTACAATACACCTGCAAATGCCCATAAGAGGACACATTTGCTCTCATTAATTTGCATGTTTATTTGCTTGCACCTGCATCCTGTTTTCCAGGCAGGAAGAAAGTACTAATCCTTACAGAACTAAGCCAGAAAAATCCACTTTGCAAAGCATAGCCTTTGTGCTTATGTCTTTCTGCTTAGGTTTCCTTTTTTTTTTTTTTTTTTTCTTTTGATGAGATTTTCTTTAATTTTTCTTCATTAGTCTTTAAGAAATACTGCAAAAAAAGCATAAATAAATGTTGATATTCCTCTGGAACTATTTTTAGAAAAATAATCAATGGAAATTACCAGGTACAGCTAATTACTTCCAGGGAGGGGAATCTGAAGAGATGTGCATTCAAGCTGGAAACAGAATCGGACTATCCCATTTTTAACAATGAATATAGTTAACTACCAGAATGATTTGTGCTCCGTTGTGTTTCATTCTTGGTCTCTTTGAATCACAGTTTTGTGTTTTGCCAAAGGCATCTTTGGCTCAGTCAGAAATCATGGCCTGTCATACGTGGGAAGTCAAAGGATTATAATCCTTAATGAGTTGCATGATAGCATTGCTGATAACCTTTTCATTATTTGGTTTTAGAATTGAATCTCCCTGAGAGGAATAAAGACGGATTGCACATTTTTATGTTATTTCTCCAGGCTACATAGAAAGTGTTACTGTCTATTTCGCTTCTGATCATCCTTTTAATTTTTCTTTTAAAGATAGCATGAGGATTAGAAGCAATTATAAAACAAAATCTCTAATTTCCAAACAATGTTTTCTCTGTAATGGTTGGGCTTTGGGAACCTCTGAGGTAGCACAAAGAGCCATGATCATGCCAGGGTCATATTTCCACATGTAATGCTTATAAATTAAGGCTAGATGGCTAAAACTTTGAATAAGTAAACTCCACTGGAGTTTTATTAACAGTACTACATCTCTGGTTGGAAAAATTGGCACCAAAGGCACAGGAAGGATCTAAAGACTTAGTAAGACAATACTATATTGCTTTTCATTGAGTTCACATTTGAATTTTTTCAGCAGTAAAGGCAAAATAATTGTTAGTTAAACTAGATCCTTAGCTCTGTCCTTCACCGGAGAAAATACCTGATAAATGTATTTTTAAGACGTATAAGCCAAAAAATCCTCAACAAATACTACATATTAGTGCAAATTGTCTATTACTTGAATTGGTGAATTTGTGTGTTAGAAGCATTACATTCTGAGTATTTCTGTAACCACTGCTTTATGATCGAGGTGAGTATTGCCAAATGTGTTTGCATCCTGTTTTCGGTTTTTACTAATTTTGTGGTCTTATCATTCATTTCTCTTACTAAACTTAATTGTATAGCAATTATTATTGACAATGATATCCACTTAATAGGTAAGAATTCTGTTTTAGTTTTTGTTCTGAGAGGACGGTGCCTTTATTTTGTGTGCTGAGTGTGATTTGCAGGTAATAAAATGTCTCAATGTGAATTAGGGAAAATCACATATTGTATATAGTAATTAGTCTGGGGAAGAATTCCTACAGAAAATAAATTGCCAAGAAAATAGGAAAGATACAGCTTTGTAAAAGCTATCTCATTTAGGCTAAATCTTAAACGAAAAAATCTGTTTCTTCTGGTATTCCAGAAAAAAAAAAATATACTGTTTGTAGTGAAGATAAATGTAAGTAGTGATATAGTTGAAAGCGGGTTTTATTTTTTTAGAGTGGTGAACTTTTCTTTGTTTGTTCAACAAAGTGACACATTTTTTTGCAGGGCAGTAGTTAAAGCAGCATTAAAGTGCCATTGACATCATCCAGTTACTGCACTGACTTGATTATATAACCTCTTTTGTGCAATTTTCATGCTCTGTTCTGTTTGAATGTTTTTACTATGCTGATGGCTGTTTTTCATTTCCTGCTGGGATGACCTTGAATAAAAAAAGAGTAAGAATAAAGTAGACATAAGCAATGTAGTCTTGCTGGCATTTGCAGATCCTTTGTTCTGCATTGAGGAACATAGTAGTTTGGCATTTATGTTATAGGTTATTTCTGCTGGATAGTAATTAATCTTCTACTGTTAGAAGAAAATTACTTTTTTTTAACTTTGTTCTTTTGCATTACTTTGCCCTTGGCAAAGTGATCCACTTATGACAATTCCTATTTTATTGAAATATCTGAAGAGAGCAAAAGAAACGATCAAGGCAAAAGTCATTTTGATATAAAATGACTATAAAATTACTCCCTTTTTCTTAAAAGGAAAAGAGAAAAGCTAGTTTTCATTTTTATCCAGATTCGCTATATATCATGCAGCTGAAGGAGTTGTCACATGTTGGTTTTGGCATTTGTTATTGGCAATAATCAATATTTTGTGACTACTTTTCTATATGAATAAAAGAATACATCATAATTTACATCCAACTCTTTTTCAGACTTCTGATATCCCCGAGTTTCAGGGAGGGTGCAGTGACACGTCTATGCTTTGAAAGCAGTTTGCGTTTTTCCTGTCGATCCTTACCAAAGCAAAGCCACCACTTCTTTTTTTTTTTTTTTTTTTTTTTAATTTGTCACATAGTAGTGCAGATTTTATTACCATATGCATGGGGGAAGAATGTCAGCTTTAAAAAGTTTCATTGGCTCCCTTGCAAGGAGGAGATGAGGGTCTGTTCATTAATCATCCACACTCTTAGCATGTAAGAGCCTTTCAATTTTTTAAGATACTTAGGAGATATTTTCATTTTGCTGCTGAGGGGATTTTGCTTAATTTGTACTGAGGAAATATCTCTTGATGTAGCAGGGAATTAAATTCAAGATATTTCATGTCCTAAATTAATATCCCAAGCACTATCTTGAAAAGAAGTATTGGGGTACTTACGTGCATTGCTAATTAAGG
Organism: Microcambeva ribeirae; assembly: GCA_035222435.1. NCBI lineage: Eukaryota > Metazoa > Chordata > Actinopteri > Siluriformes > Trichomycteridae > Microcambeva > Microcambeva ribeirae. Next base: position 15,918 of record JAYECN010483751.1, read on the forward strand.
AAAAAAAAAAAAATTAATTACAGTCAAATGTTGCAGCATTTTGCTTGTTAATGAAGATTGAAGTAATTCATGAGTTAACTTCATGTTTTAAACATGATTATATTATTCAACTATGTTGATTATATCCAAAATGCTTTTTTTTTCTTTTCTAAAGCTAAAAGATAGGTATTTTCTCTACAAAGTATAAAATCAGATGCTTTAGCTATGATAGGCGAATATAAATTAAACTTGAGTTTAAGTGCATAATTTTATTTTGCCCAGGTTAAATCTTTTTCCTTTATTCTGTCTTCAAAAATACTATTTTTGGAGAAACATAGCAGCCCCTCTCCTTCCCTTTGGAAATTCAATTCTGTGTACTTTTTTTTTTTTTTTTTTTTTTTTGCTTTGCTTACGCAAATTTTAA
>JAYECN010483762.1:0-55099 GCA_035222435.1 Microcambeva ribeirae
CGAGTGCTGAACACGTGCGTGGGAGCAGGAGCGCGTCGGCGCCGGCGAGGAGCTGCCTGCCGCCCGGCCCCGCTCCGCTCCGCTCCGCCCGGCCCCGCTCCGCCGCCCTCCCGCTCCGCCCGGCCCCGCTCCGCTGCCCGCGCCTCCCTCCAGGGGCTCCCCGGGAGCCGCGGGCGCTCGGGCGGCGTGGAGAGGACGAAAACCGAGCGCTGGTCGCACACGCCAAGTTAAAACAAGGAGCGCTCTGGGAGGCGGGAGGCGGCGGGGCACAAGCAGCGCTACGGCGCTTGCAGGATGAATGAGCTGGAGGAGGAAATAGGCTAATGGTTTCTTAGCCAGAGGGAGGAGTCCCTCGCTCACTAGTCTATTGTTCCCCGCTAAACGAGCTCTAGGTTTATTTGGCGCACGTAGCTCGCCAATGGCTATTTTGCCCTTGATGGCTATCACACATATGTGTTTTAAACCCAAATTTTCGGTCAGAATCACGAGGAACTTGTGCCTGATCGCTTTGTGTATTTTTCTGTTTTCAATTTTAGTAGCTACAACCACTTCCTCTCCGTGGAAAGCTACACGCCTGTGTTTGAGTAGTGAGCAGACATTGTGAATAAAGGGTTTCTGCTGAGAGCTGAGGGGTGATACTTAATACTCAGCTACTCTCTCGTTTTTGGATTTCCTAGATGACGAGATTTTTTTTTTTTTTTTTTTTTTTTTTTTTTTTTTGGTAGCATGATATGATGGGTGAATAAATAATGAACCCCTTCCTGAACAAAGATTGCTTTGTGTGTCTCTGCGGTGCACACTGTATTTTTTAGTATGTAGCCTTGCCCATAAATCTGAGTGAGACACACCTGAATATTCTCTGGCAGTTTTTACTCTATTTCTCTGACGTTGGCTTAATTTCTAATTTGTATATGACTGAGAAGTATAAAATAAGTTCAGCAATCCCAAATCTGAGCTGTACTTTTACACTAACAGCTATTAAAATATGTCTCTTAATATCTTTGATTTTCAAGCGGCCATTCTTTCGCTACACCTTTATATCACTTGTGTGAACTCATGCTTGTCCAAAGTTAATGATGGTAATTTCTTCACTAGGTAAGATTTGAAAGAACAAATCACAGGCTTCAGGAATGAACTATTGTTCAATTTAATGCTCTTTTCAATATATTCCTGTTCCTTTTGTAGGCAAAACATGCAGCATCTAGGGCTTTCAGTCTTTTAGAATTAGTACGTTTCTGTTTTCTGAATACAAAGAAGTTTAATTTTTGCAAATCATAATGGTTGCTTTGAGTATATTTCAGATATTTTTTCCATTAATGATTAGGTATTGAGGGGATGATAAGTTATAGGGGGAAGGGAAAGTGCTTATAGTACTTTTTTTGTTAGGTTGGTGCCATTTTGGAATTTCAATTATTATTCTTAAGATGCCTGTTTAAACAGGAATTGGAAATTCTCTATAAACAGTATTTCTTTTCTTTTTAATCTTATGTTTTTTGGTGCAAAAATGTTCTGACAAGCCATCTTGCTTTAAAGGGGGAAATGGTTGCTATTTTTGTTATAGGATAGTAAAGAATACTAAGGTGTGCCTCTTTTTTTTGGAAATTGGCATGAAGAAGCTGGTAAAATTGACAGTTCCTTTTTTTCTTAGCAAAAATAAATTCCCACATTTAAACATTTTCAATGCAACAGATAATTGTAGTATGCAAAAACAGAGTGAGCAAATTGTAACAAATTGCTTTATAAATATATTCAAGCATTTTAAGAAAAGGCTGGTCTTTCCAGGCATTTCATCCCAATATTGCTTTTCTTCACTAAATGCAAAGTAGAATATCATCTTAGTATTCTTGCACAACACACAAAATGCAAAAACAACCCAACAAGACACCAGTCTTTTTTATATAGGACAATTTCTTTTTCATTTTGACATTTTAAATATTTCTAAATAATTTAATCTGTTTGTCAGAGAAACATTTCCTAAAGCTTATAGGGATTCCCATGGATGTGAGGTCTAGGATGATAATTTTTCTTTCATAAAATCCGAAACTGTTCTAAACATGAGGGAGTGGGGGAAAAACTACATAGAAACAGTATAAAACCATGTACTGTGTTCTTATGTGTCGAATACAACATTATTAGCTCAAATCTGCAAAACTTGCCTGTCTAAAATTATTTTCCCCAAATTTATTTTATTTTGATCTAAAAAGTCATAGTTCTTAAAACCTCAGAGAAAAATGTAAAGGAGCACTTAAGCAGCTAAATATACAACTTTGAAGTTTCTTCTATTTTAAGTTTTGCAAAAACTTAAAAAATACGCAACAGAAAGAGAGTGAAAATTTAAAACACAAAATGAAATATCACAAATTATAAACTGAAGCAGATACTTGAAAATGATCAAACTTCTATTTCAGAATATAAAGTATATTTATAAATATCAATTTAATGCTTCCTCTGTCTCTGTATAATTATCACTGTTGCTTTGTAAATATAGATACGTATGGATTTAGTATAGTGCTGTATTTTTTCAAGGAACGTATTAGTAATTCATCAGAAATAACATACATCAGAATCAATGCTAAAGATTATTATTATATTATTATAAAGATTATTATTTCTTCATCCGAAACTATTCTGAATTCATATATGCAAGAGCAATGCAGAAGACAGGGTTGTCAAGAAGATATTGGGGACTAGGAGCCCGCTGACCTGGGATCTCTTTTTTGCCATGTGTTTACAGAGGGGTCTTGGGCAAATCAAACAATATCTCTGTGTCATGGTTTTCTCATGTGTAGAATATAAGCAGAAGTGCAGTCATTGCAGATTTATGTTAAAGTGATTTTAGGATCACAAAATGAAAGGTACTGTCTAATCGTAAACAGTGCTAGTGGAACTGGGAAATAAATACTTAAAGTCAAAAAAGTTTCCACTTCATCATGAAAACCGTTCAGTGTAATAAGTGGAGCCGATATTCTGATTATCTTTAAAAATTTCATGTACTTCTATTTGTTTTTCACATAACTTCGTTATTGCATGGGCTATATTAAGAATTTAGCAGTTTTAAAAAAGAAAACTTAGCGGTTTTAAAGGCCAGCAATTAGTCATATGTCAATTAAATCATCCTGCCATATCATCTTATTATGTTCCATTTCAGACAGGAAAATCTAGAGGAGAAATACCATATGTCCTAATTCCACCAGTTGTGGTATTTCCCAAGATGTTGTATCTTCAAGATGCATCCTATTATCTCAGACATCTTTTCTGCCTGGTTTTGCAGACTATCATTTTTTAGAATAGGTCTAGGTTTCTGAAACTTTTTATCTTTATGTATAAAAAACTATACATAGATAAAGCAGTGTTTTCCTTGCAACTGAGTAAGCCTGGTGCTACACAGAGGGAAGGCAATGTTTTCTTAGTAATCTGATAAGCCTGGTGCTCGTTCCCTAATGCTGTCTATTTTAAAATTGTACTTTATTAAGTGGCTGTTATAATTTGTCCCTGTCAAGAAAAAGTATTTTGTTTTATTCCACTCAATAGAAGATCTAGAAACCAAAATAATAACCAAGATTCAATGGAGCTTAATATTTTGGTGGCCCAGAGAAATATTCTCTATTAGAGAACATATAAAGAATAGAGAAATATTCTCTATTAGGAGAAGTGAGCTCTATGTGTTAGTTCCTTGATACTCTGAAATCTGGGATAGTGCATACCACAATTACGATTTGACTAGATAAACTCTTGGTTTCTGTAGCTACAACTATAGCATCTGGAAAAGTACAAATCTTGCCAAAAATCTGATGCCTACTCGAAGAAAATGGAAACATTCTTTCCATTCTAAAACTCATTCCATTCTTATTTTGTTTGAGAATTTCTTGACCCAGTATGTCCTAACTACTTCTACCCAACCTGGCAAAGGAAGACTAATATTTTCAAACTTACAGGCCAATAGAAACTGTTCTCAGATTCTGGTAGTTGTCTTTGTGATGGCAATAATAATTAAGAATATTGTCATTTATTTGTCTGGCAGCATTTTGTTGCTTTATTTACTACTAAGAAATGCTAGCACCAAGATGTTACAATAGTTGCCATATGCTAACCTTCAAACATTCAAAAAATTTCCACAAGTTAATAAATACTGTTGGATTAAAGTTCTCTGTGAATTAGTCATAAAAGATAAATAAAACAAGACACACATGTTTTAAGAGTATTTTACCAGACTGTTCTTCTAATTTTTTGTTTCAAAAGGATTACTTTAAATTTAGAGTTGTCTGCCTTGAACACTTTAAGTATCATTTGTGTTCATGCTGTTGGAATTTGTAAAAGTATTAGCTTTTAAAATTCACCTATACAAATATATTCACTTGAATATGAATGTTGTTGCAAATGAATGGTGCTAATTTCTTCCTTTGGTAAGCATACAAATCTGGTAATTTAGCAGGCCATCATAACAAAATAGAGATTAAATGAGATGTAGATCCTTTTTAATATAGACAGTACTATGCAATATCTACCTTAAAATTATAAACATAACTGTCTAATTTATTTCTCAGCTATGTAATGCATTTTTTCTTCCACATAAAAACATATTTTTAAAAGACATTTTAATATAGCAACATTATTTAAGTACAATTGGAGACATCTATCCAACGAGTGGTTTCTTGAGTCATGGTGTCATCTCTGTGACATTCAGCTTGTCTTCTAAAAGCCTCTCTATTGGGCCATTAGGATGCATAACTGAGGGGTAATTCAGATGGTAATTCTACCTAAAACTCTAAAAGAGCTTTAGCAAATTGCTTATAGAAGTTATTTTAAAAGGAATTAAATCATTTTAGCTACACTGTACTCCTCTGTTAGAGAAGGTTTTGGAGATAGCAGATGATTGGAAAACTTGTGAGAATATACTGATGTGTTAGAAGTGTAAATGTGAGAGGAAGTTGGGAAAGCATACGTCCAAAAGGAGGGCAGAACCATTTGCCTGCTAAGTATATAGTTTTGATGGACAGGTTCCCAGACTCGATTTCTTGCCAATGAAAGGCAGGAACTTCATGAAGAAAATGTGTTAGGCAAACCCCTCTTAATATGACGTCATTGAATGATTTGAAAGAAATTTGCCTAAGTACAGGCGTGTGTAATTTCAATTTTCCTATGCAAGTTTAATCAGTATAAAGGAATATATTGGTTCCAGAAAATCAGAACATTAACGAAGTATTTCATTCTATAAACAAAAATGCAGCTTATTTCTGAGAAGGAGAGTTCCTTTTTTTGGTGATAATAGGTCATCACAATGTCTGGATCAGAACCAAAGCTTTACTGGAAATCTAGAGAAGCTACATGAATAGCTAGTTTAAACTGGATTTTCAGTGATGATAATATATTCCCCTTTGACAATAGGAATTAAAATGTTTAAGAAAAATATATTAAAATTTTGTTGATGGTATTTTAAATATTATGCTGTTGTGTACATTCTCTTCTTTGATGTTTTAATGCCTTAAATTATATATAGCAAAGGTTACAATGCCACAGCAAAATCTGTCAATTACTGACAGCAAGGAGATACCCCACTATTGTTCATTTCCAAGTTCTTTTCAGTTGTAGCCATCTCTGCTCCTGTATCTTACAAGTGACTGTTGGCTTAAAGCTTCCTGCAGGGTTATTTTGATGGGAATTTTAAGATTTTATTGAAGATTTCAGACTAACCATTTGGTTTAATCATGAGTCTGCTATTCTGTATAAATCTACATTCCTCTAATTTCCAGTTATTTAAAATGGGTATGTATTACAGTACAGTATCTATAGCATAGCGTCTGAGTATTTTCTCGTAATACCCTAAAGAAAAATAGCTGTCTTCTGCAATATGCTATCTGTGCTCTCATCCTTTCTCCAAGGGCAGATGTGTTTGTCTTGATATCTTTTTTTTTTTTTCTTTGGACTTACCTGTTCCAATAGACTGATAGACTGATGATAAATAAGCCAAGATGAAAGGCCCACTTAACTTAGTATATGATTATAAATGGGCCTTGGAACCCCATTCTTTTGTTTCCTTTTACTGCTGTCTGTATAACCTCTTTCAAAAAATTTTTCCTAATTGTCCTCCTTAAAATATACAGGTCCATTTGCTCTTTTGGACTATACACTGTACACTGTAGGAAAACTTCTGAGGACTTCGTCTCTAACAGCTGACATGTACAGAGGAAAGAAAAGCAAAAAAAACTACCTTCTTTGAGGTCTTAAAAATTACTAGAAACTTTAACATATTTGGAACAATAGCTTAGTTTTTTTATTCTTTCTGAAGCAGAGTCATAAACATACATTCCCAAAGGGAAGTAAAGGTGTAAAAGAAGAGTCTGTCCTCTGGCCAAACCTCACATTTGGAAATGAATAAAAAGGCTACATTAAAAATCTCTGTGTATATATATGCTTTCCTCCCTCCTTTACTCCCTCCCTCCCCTTCAGGACAGGATGGTACTGAGGATTGGTACATATGTATCACATGCTCCGGGAGATTATCTCCTTTCTCTCTATTTGGCTATAAACTATAATTTATAGGAAATTCTTTTTTGTTTATGCAAAGATGTTCTAGGCCGAGAATGTTTAGGCATAATCTGCTTTTGGCTGTGAGAATAAAAACAACATACACTTAAGGTAGGTGTTTTGATACATCTACATTGTTTACAGGCTTTCCCATATGTGAGGAGAAAAATGTCTCAACGATATTTAACACTATGCATTTCATGAATGAACCATCTATTTTCATCAGTTAACAAGGAGTAAATACAGCGTACCATATAAGAATTATGGAGACAGTCACCTGAATTTCTGTTTTCCAATGTTGCTGCTTACTAAAATACAAAATAAATTTATAATAGCAAATAATAACACCTCAAGGACATGATGAAACCAAAATATTGCATTAAATATTAAAACATATAAATAAATATATATTTATACTTTTTTTTATAAAATATATAAACAAAAAGAAATAGATATAAGCAAGCAAAGCCTACCAGTAAATCTTTACTAAAATCATCCCACAGATCTCACCATCTTTTGATTTCTTTCTGACTAGCTTCCTTCAATCTCAGCAGAGATTGTTTGATATTCCTTAGAAATGCTACCAATTTGCATTCATGCTTACTGATTATAAACTAGTAGCAGAAAATGTGGTCACCTGGGACATGTTGACTTCAGTAGAGTTGCTAACAGAGCGGTTTTGGTTTATGCTCTGAGAAAAGTACTTTTCCTGTCAGTTTATATTGCCAGAAATGTGCCACTATAGGAATAAAAATAAGCTAATTTACAATGTTCATTTTCTGAAGCCTAGCAGAATTGCTTGGATTATGGAGGATCTTGTATTTACAATGTATTTTTCTTCTTGAATAGTTCTTTAATATTTAAAAAAATACAAATTGCTTTTTACAAAAGGCATTTCAAGCCTTATATATACATTTTAAAACTGTATAGAAAAATTCTCATGCTATTGCTGTAGAATCATAGAACTGGAAGAGATTTCAAAGTAGAATTACCTACACCTGTATTATTCCCAGCAGATGTTTTCTTCTTTTATTTATTTATTTTTTTTCTTTACATTTTGTATTTTTAGAGTTCTAATTTAGTTGCTTTCCTTTAAGCCATCTCAAGTTTTGTTTCATACCTTCCATTATATCCCATGTCCAAAATTAATCAATAGTCATCAGCTGCTAAGACTAGATAGTGAAGGATAACTTAAGAGTTCTACAAGTTATGCTCCTATTTACCTATCCTACTCTAGTGGTTGCCTTTTTTTTTCCAGCAGCATAGCAATGTTGAATCATATTCAGCTTCTCATATATAATAACCCCAAGCTCTTTTCAGCAGAATTGCTGTCTAATTGGTTATCTTGCAGTTGTGTAGTTGATTCTTCCCAGGTGTATGTTCCTCCTAATCCTACAATAATAAATAAAGATCAAGTACTTCCCAGAAGTGATGAAGTGTGAAAAATGAATATAGTCAGAATGTCATTACATTTATAATATAATGTATAGTATAGGGTCCACAGGAAACCCTATTAGACTGTTAAACATTTCAATACAATATTTAGTGTTCTATTTAGTTTAGGTATATTGCTCTGTATCTAAACCTAAAAAAGGTTTTGACTTGATGGTCACATTGAAATAAGAGGCAAGGATTGATGGTACTACTAGTAGAATTGCTGGTAGGTATGATAATGATTTATAGTTTTTTTTTTTTCTTTTTTTTTGTTTTGTTTTTTAGTGACAGGTATATCCTCAAATAAAAAAAAGGCAAAGAAGTGCTCTTTTTGGGAAAAGCAGGGGAAGCATGCAGGAAATAATTAAATTATTCATTGTAAAATTCTTATGTCTGTTAAATAAAGCAGCAGTATAGAACAGTCCACATGAATGGAAACAACTGGCTAGTTCTTGCCTGGATCATATTCAGAAGCAAAACTATACCAGCAAAGTCTCCTTTGTAGTCTTTTTCTATACAGTTGTCCAGAATATGCATTAAATCTTTTCTGATCTATTTAATTTTTAAAAACTAGAAATATAGTTAAGATCTTAATGAGAGAATCTAGAAAGTCTATACTGAAAGATTATAATGGGAGGAAAATTGTCTGATACCTGGTAAATAATTTTTGTTTTAGAAAACCTGTTGTCCAAAATGCAAAATCAAATAGTCTATGCTTCTTATATGTTAAAAACCTCTTTTTTTATCAAAGTATATCCAAATATGGTAAGGGCAATGAGTATGGAAGTCCAAACTGAAAAGTAGTTAAGAGAACAAAAATTTTGATATGAGTTCTTATTTTGCTATGAGGCAGTAATAAAATTTTAAGAATAAAGTAATAGTAAACTTGTAAAAAAAAATGAAAAAAAGAGCAGACTGGAACCCACACATGCATTTTCTACCCTTCCAACCATATAATATTTTTCATTGATGTAGAAGTAAGAAATTAACTGAGAAATTGTTTATAAATAATATCAATTAATTTCAATTTACAGAGCTTATTCCTTTTGATTCTTTCTTTAGACATATAGCTTTAGTTAAAGATTACACACATTTGTATGCATCAAATAATGTCAGAGAAGTGCTGCTGCCTCCTCTCCAACTCACCTTCCAGGAGCTGTGTAGGTAGGTGTAATAACATAATTGAGGTCTGAATTGCATTGAACTGCTTGGATTTTGCAAGCGGAAGTTGATTAAGCCAAGAGATCCTAGAGCATTGCTCCCTTTATAAACTTGCTACAAAAATTTTGTGCTTACAAAATTGAAAACTTGTTCTCATACTGCTAAGAATATCTTTTGGCTTTATATGAAGAAATAGCTTTAACATTGCAGAAATTCAGCTTTCTGATTTTATTGCTCTTTTTTTTTTTTTTTTTTTGCCAAAAGGAAGAGAAACAAGACAGACATTTTCAACAACATTTTCACAAACATTTTCAACCCTATGAGTTTATTCAGATAAAAAGCTGAATGCTTTTGTTGCTTTTAGATGCTACTTGGTGATAGCAGTGATTACAACACTGGCAGTATGATATAATGGTCTGAACACAAATTTAATATGTAGATTATTAAATTCCAATAACAGATTTCCCCATTCTTACTTTCCCTCATATGTATGGAAATCTGAGCTTTTAAGTCTTTTAGATTTTTGAGGCACCAGTTTTACCCTAGTGTGTAGCTTGAAAAAAAAAAAAAAAATACCCACTAGAGGATATTATTCTAGAGGCAATAATCAGCCATAATGTTAAATTAAAATCAGTAGAGAAAATCTGTAATGAGTATCACAAGATGAACCTCATTATGTTCCCAAAACTTGAAAAGTATTCTGAACTGCTGGGTATTCCAGCAAGTGCTTATCTTAAATACCCTGGATGAAATTCTCTCGTTTGCCAAAATGAACTTAAAGTGCCAAGAGACTTGAAGAGTAGAAGACCCATTTTCAGTCCTATTTTCAGTAGAAAAAGAATAAAGATGCCATGGCATTCTGTACAGTGTGTTGATTCCCTAGAGAGTGCAAAAAGTTCAGGAAAATGCGTGATGGAACCTCCCTAATGTCCGATGCCCAGTTTTCTAGTTTCCTGGGCATATTGCCAGCTGTCTCTACTCTTACCCCATTTTTGAAAACCAAATAAGATTATTGTATATGATTATGTATTCATTTGCATGTAAAAAGTATGTTTAAAAATAGGCTAAGGTAACGTTGAGGTTGTTTTTAAACTTCCAGCTATGACAGGCAAGGAAGTTTGCCACTTGAGTAGGCTTTGTAAATAAAATGAACACTGATGTATTCTGCTTAGTTCATAAATGTTCGTATATTACTTTCTGATAATTAACCCCTTGGGTATTACACATGCACCAGCTTCTCTTCCTCCAAAGAAATTACTTTGTTTTGGGAATTACCTAACTATTTTAGTTTATGATGTGAATCATACTAACATTAAGGATGTTGGCCGAAATGCAAGAATAAGTTATTTTCATACTAGCTTATATCCTAGCTAGAACTTTGAGCTTTAATTTCATTTGACTATATAATCCCCATTATATTGAGTGTCTCTTTTGTCATTAATATATTAGTAAATATGATTCTGCAACATTTATATTCCTAAATTTTATTTTTTAAGAAATTAATTTTGTATACATTCTGATAAATTTAAATTTGGAGAACAGGTTAGGTAAAATAACTGCTTGCTGAGTAATTGATGAAATTCACGTTAATAAAATCCTTGGACAGTGATAAAATAAATTGGTGGGACTTTGAAGGAGCTGGATCAAATCTCGAGAATTTACAGTACTGCAGGTTTATCCTATGTTAATGAAAATATAGTTGTATTGTAATTATACAACTTATTCTGTCTTTAGAACAACTGAAATAAAATTCATGGCTGATATGAAAAATATTTAATGTTGGATTTAATAATATCCTACATAGCTTGAAATTAAAAATGGTTTACAATATTAATTTGTTACATTTTTAGATGATGAAAATAGGCACTTTTTTTTCTCCTTTATTCCTTGGAAGAATTTCTGATTTCCAGTATGCTCAGCACACTGGGGATGTAAAATAGCTTTAATTTTACATGCAAAAACAGTGGCTGGTTATATAAAGTGAAATATAGCATTCTTTCATTGGAATGCAGTTTTAAGTTATAAACAACTAGAAAATACATATTACTTTCCAAGCCACCTAAGCACCTAAACTTTGATATTTATAGACATTCTATATATTTTTGTTGCTGTTATTGTATTACTGTCTTGTTATATTTGATGGAGCTGAAACCTAGAATAAAATGATTTAATTCAAAGATCAAGTCAACCAGTGATAATCTAAACATCCTAAAATGTAGGTATATGACCTGAGATTACAGATCGATACAGATTGAGAAAAAAAAAGAGGAGGAGGCAGAATTTATGGTCAGTTTAACCTCAATCAGAATTCCAAAGTGCCCTAAAATGACTTACCCCCCTATATGAAACTTTCTTTATCACCTAAAACTGGAGTCAAGAATTGCAGTTGGAGTACCTGGAAATTTTGCATCAGCATGGGAAAACAGATTTAGTATTTACATTAGGTCGTGTGGTTGTTGAATGCACACAGGTGTCAAAACTGAAAAAGCTACATCTTTTGATCATGTCCATTCTCAGAAGTCAGATATATTTCTAGGTCTTTCTCTAAGCACTATATCTGCACTCAACTTTTATTGCAACTTTTAAATGATATGAACTTCCATTTCTGCTTCCACAGCTTTTAGAAAGCTTCCGAGTCTTATTTATTTCCTTGTGATCTGTCTGCATTTCTGTCTCTCTCGGGACAAAATGCAGAGAAAAAAGTGGTCAAGTCCCAGCTCTATAAAGAGAATCACCTTTTTTTTTTTTTTTTTTTTCCTCCCCATTACTTCATTACTTACAGGAACTTAATGACCTTTTTGAAAATACTAAAATTTAACACCTGCAAAATTTGTGCGTGCTACAATTGGTACAAATGCTAATTTTTATGGGCTCTTTAACAAAAAATAATTTTGTATTTTTTCTGTTTCTGTTTTATGGCAGAGGGAAATGTCAGCTCTTTCTTTTTATATAGAAGAGTTATTTCATGTGAAATGTTAACACTAGATATTACCTGTCATCTGAAGAACCTAAATGTATGGCAAGATGTACAGTTTACTTAGGTCCCATGCAAAATTGCTTGACTGTTTGGGCTTAATGACTTAAAATAATGTTCATGAAAGATATTTTCAATCTTTTTGCAAACGTGGGAAAGCAGCCACTCCAAACTGAATTTAAAAGAGAGTGATGGGTTAGTTTTGCAAATTAGTTTCTAGTGCATTTTTCCTTAGTGGTAAGAAAAGAATATTTTCAGCTTGTTCGAAAATTTGACAAGTGTTAATTAAGGGTTGGCATTATGAGCTGATTCGGAAGTGCAAGTTATCATACAAGAAGAAAGATATAAATGAGGTGAGGAGAACAAATGAAGAACCTTGAAGGTGAAAGAAGCACCTTTATCTGATACCATAGAATGAGGAAAGACAGTAAGGGGGATTTAAAAAAAGGATAGAGAGATGTTGAAGAAATGGATTAGGAAATTCTCTTTGTGGTAGCATTCTGAATGAATGAATGAGATATGAAGTAATGACACTGTGGATTAGAGAGTTATCTTTGTAGATACATGGATGGGAAAAAAATGTGTCTAAAATCTACAGAGTTTTGCTCTTCAGTGTGGACTTGCTATCTTACATAGATCATCCCTGAACATCTATTACGAAATATACATAAACTCTTAAGCAGCCATATTCAGTATTGCTGTGTCCTTTGCAGCAGGTAGCCTCTGCATGCATAAAACAGTTATATACCTTTTGACTTTGTTATGGAAATCCTGTGTAAAGATAAAAGATCATGTGTATTTTACTCTGGTACTTCATATCTTTCACTTCCTACGTACATTGTAATTTTTTTTTTTTTTTTTTGCAAGATATTTCAGTAGGAATCTTATAATGTCAAACAAATGCAAAATCTATTTAACTTGTTATCCATATGTAAAAGAAGTTTGAAAAAAACCTGAAGGATCGCTTCCAGAGTGTCAGGTTTGTGCTGCATTAGTCATGAAAGAGGTAGCTACATTTATTTGTAGCATCTATAGTATTCAAGAGATCATTCATTTTACAGAGAGGGCATGCTATTCCGGCAATGTGTGGGTGACTTGTGCGTACCTCATTCACAAGTCAGAGAGATAGACTCGTACATTAATACATTTTATGGCATTATGGCAAATCCTCTTTTCTTTGTTTTCTTTTTTTTTCCTTAACAGAATATACTTACAAATATGAATAAACAGCATTTTTTCAGAATCCTTCAAATAATTGAGACAATTCAGTAATTGCTCACATGGAAGCAATTGGATACCGCAGACTACCAAAAGCGTTTTGAGCAAATTTGATGCAAATGGCAAAGTATCCTGTTTCAAATATTTTCTGAGCAGTTTACAGTGATGACTGGCTCTTTACCCAATTAGTCTTATTTAAGGGAAAAAAAGTGTATTTGCATGTTTTTTAAAGGTCACTTTGAGTCAGACTAATTTTCTAGGATGCCATATCTGCTGGAATAGAGGATATTAAGACATATTAAACATCTATTAAGATACTTCAATATATCTTCATATATTAAGAAAGGCTAGGTCCTGACTAAAACTGTAGGTACACATGATGCAAATTCTTTTCACCCACAGAGAAAGGAAAACACACATTTTTAAATCAAAGGAGGAAAAATATAACTGTCAAGTAGGTATATTTTACCTGTAGGCTGATGGTAATATGGTAAAATAATATGGTAGGAAGTTGATTAAAAAGTATCAGCTAGTAATGGTTACATAAATAACAGTGTTATTTGCATGTGTGTGTATTAACTTACTTTTATTACTGTGGTTTCCCAGGAAGTCTAAAGAACATAAGTAGCCAACTACCTTCTGAAATCACAGACCAATTTAGTAGTTTATATAGAAAATTTTATTACTGTCGTATTGAGAGTTTAATTAGAGGACAGCAATAGTCAGGATAGTCGAAAATGAAACTTTTAGTTTTGGCTAGGCACTTACTGCCCTGCCAGAGTTTGAGGTACTTGCAAAATTACTGTTGGCATGTAAATAAAGGCTGAAAAAATAGTATTTTTGGAAGTCTTGAACACATCTGTTGAACTACTACCTGTTGCAAAAGCTAGAAATTATTCAGTGAAGGGTATAAACCTCAAAGCAGGTTACGCTGAAGTAAACGAGTGTAAACAGGCAGAACTCCAACTATTCTGTGCTAATTGCATAGGCGGAGGTGGTAACGTCACAAGAGGGTTTATTGAGGAGGAAGTTTCGTCAGACTTAGCTCAGGGTGTTTGGGTAGGTGTGCAGAATAGATTGCATGCAGGAAGCAAACATTCGTGCTTTCCCCTCATAACTTTTTTATGTTCCTCTATTTCTAATGCCATTTTGCTACAGAGGCCAGGATGAAGGCAGAATTCATATAACTGTGCACAATGAAAAAAGCAAAACAAACTGATAGCCATTTCTGCACAACATAGGCATCAAACAGCTGACAGAAATTGTCCCAGAGCCTAAATTATAGTCCTTGCTTATAGGCTTTGCAATGCAAATGCCCTGAATTCTTGTCCTTCAACATAAACAAAGAAGTGAATTGCAAAATGGGGAAGCATTTGCTTAGGAAAACCTGCATGGCCCTGTTCTGTAGGTGTAAGAATCTTAGTGACATTTTGGAATTAAAGTATAACCTCAGAAGTTTAAGGGGAGATCAAACTGCTGACATGTATGCACATTTACATAACTGCATAACAAATATAGATTTTGCCCAGACATAAACTGCAGCAAACAGCAGAACTAATAAGTTTTGCAGGTGGACAGACTGAAACAGTATATTTTTTAATCTCATACAGAAGTGTAATGAAGGCTTTTAGGCTGTCCTCAGCGAGAAGGGCCCTTTGTGTCAGCTTAGCCTGGCACAAAGTCTAAGCTCTAAGCTCCCCAGGGCTTAAATTTACGGGTTTCCATGTAGTGTTTTGGTGTCAGTGTTGGTATGCGTTTATGTATCACACTGAGAAGATAAATCATCTCTCCATTCAATTTGCCCAAGTATTTAAACATAAAATCGATGTGGGAGAGTGTTATATCTATGCAGTCTAATGTATTATAATGTATGGTGTAAAACACCATAAAATCAGCAGTGCTTATGCATAAAGTAAAAAGAGGTGAAAATCTGAACTTAAATCTTGATTTTGGAGGCATACTAAAATCAGATTGAATATATTATACATTTTAGGGGGTTTTTTTAGCTATTTAATTGATTTTGAAAGAAACATGGCAGTAGATCCACTTACTAACAAGGATCATGACTAAAAATAAGAGAAATTCTGGAAGGGAGCATAAAAGCATAGGGAAATGAAATGAATGTTCACAATACTGATGTAGCCAAAAAGGTAATTCTCCACTCTAGGCTGGGGAGAGAACTGTGAACAACTTGTTTACAAGTGGGAAGTGGGATTACAAACCAGACTTTTACAGCATGCTGTATGAAGGCTACAAGCATGTGAAATAGGCTATTTATTCATATATGCCTCACAAAAATCCCATTTTGAACAGCATATTATAAGCTTGCACAAGAATGGCCAACTGAAATGGAAGGTCAGATGAAGTAACATTTTAGTAATGAATAAAAATTTGCAGATGTTTGTGGAATTCAGAGTGAATAATTTCTCCCTATGCAGAATCTAGGTCTTAATTTGGGTTAGGGAGTAATTGCATTTGAGGGATAAACTGCTTCAGGTTTTCTATGGCATAAGAGCTTGAAAACAAGATGTTGCTTTGGAGTAGTTAATGCAATGTATACCCTACATGTTAATTTCCAGTAACTAGTTGATATAGTTTTATCCAGTATTTAAATATAGTTTTATCCAGTATCTCAATACTAGATATTTAGTCTTTGGATACCTAGGGATAATTCTATAAGGCAGTAATCGTACATTAAAAAAAAGGCCAAGATTTTGGTAGTTTTGCAGTTGCCTACTTTTGCAGTTAATTCTCAGTACAGTGACTCTTCACATATACAATATGTGGACAGATAGGCTTGGCAGGAAATTTTGGAATGCATCCTATCTATCTGTTGCTATTTGATATTTCTGTGAATATAAAATTTTGATGTATTTATGTGTATGTAATCTGAATATCCATGTACTTGTATGATTGTGGTGATTGATTACATATAGATAAAAAGACCGTCAACAGAGGTTATAGAATAATTTAATCAAATATACAAATATATTTATTTCGTGTTAATACTAAGGTTCATTGCACAGCTTTCATTATTTTTGTCTGTATGAAGAAGCAACATTTTTTTTGTCTCTACGTATACACTCAGTAATACTCAGTGATGAAATACTACGTATCTTGAGAATAAGCAACGTACTATAATTGTAACCATGACTTCCTAATTAAAATGAAACATAAGCATCTATATGAAAAAAAATAAAGGTGTCGTAATAAGGCAACTTAAATAAAATACAAAGTGTTTCATTTGAAATAAAAAGTATACGGAGTACTTTACAAAAAAAAAAACCTAAATTTAAAAATTGAAAAGTTCTGCATTAATGCTAGACAAAGTCTAGTGGAAGTGGTTTATTGTTACTTGAACAGGTTCATCCTTAAACTGTTAATTACCTTTACTATACTCATGTTCATTTACATCTTAATGCATGTAATTAGCAAGGTTATATGTAGTAATATTTCTACTATCATTTACAGTGAAGAATTTCTTTTCTGCATACACAACAGTTCTGTAGGTTTTGATTTTAGAACAGCATCTACAGCTTATTCTTGCAGTTTTCAGTTATACTGATAGATAACTAGCTTGAAGTCTAATGCATGCATAAAATGAATTTTTTATAAACTGGGCAAATATTAAGATCTAATCTATTCTTTGTGTTGATATTAGGCATTCCTTCTTTAAAAATGCCTTAGATGAAAAGATGAATGGGCAGTTTCATAATCTATGCATGTGTTTTTCCTTCTGATGTGTATCTTGGTTTATTATCATAAGTCCTGAACTCAATCACTTCTTACTTCATCACTGAGTTACCAATAATTTACCTATAGTTGGGTAATCCAAAAGCACCTTGATTATAAGATAAAATTTCCAGCCTGATGGATGTTTTTTAGAGAAGTTGATGTAGCCCCTTTACAAAACAAAAAGTGTATTGTTATCACAATGTTCATTCTATTTTGTTATTTTATCATATGGTACATTCTCTACAATATTCACAAAAATAGCTTATGTGTTTGGATTGAAAGCCACTGTTTACCCTGATTTACTGGTAGTTTTGGCAAGTGAAGCCATAATGAATCCTGTGACTTATTTGGAATAGTGTATGGAGTGAAAGCATTACTTAGTGGAATACATTTCAGTGCTTTGCTTTTTGTAAAATCAAGTTATCACATTATTCAATAAATAAAGTCAGTACATCTCCGATGAAAAGCTTTCTGAAATGCTTTCTGGGCTTCCAATTACAGAGAAAGAGAGCTATAGTAGAGGTTACTTTTGTAACTAGCTTGAGTACTGCTCTACCAGCTTAGGTAATTTGAACAGCTGATATGTATTACATCTTGATTCTGATATCTTGTAGCAAAATATAAAATAAAAGTGTAAAATACTAAACTCTGAAATGAGATACAACTTTTTTTTTGCATAACTTTTTTTTATAGCTTTCATCAAAATATTTCTTTGTTGGGATCTGTGTGTAACAGAATATTTGTGAAATTTAATATTAAGTGTCTTTAGAAAAATCCTGATAAAATATATTTGTAATGACAGAAGTCTGTAGAATACTGGATTACACTATATTTTTTTCTTACTATAAACTCATATGTGCAATTCTGAAAAAGGCAACCTCATGTATGACTCATATTTCCTTAAGCACTCAAGACCATATGTTTCCCTAGAGAATGGAGGGTTTTCTAAATGCTGGATTCTATCTGATTGGAATAAGAACACAGAATTGTAATTTGTACTTCAGGTTAATTTAAGATAATGTCTTTATTGTAGTACAATGTAGAAACCGTAGTACTTAGACGTTGAGATATTTTAGAATGGATAGCTAAAGTTATGTTACACTATATAAAAGAAATATAATCTCACTTGCAGGCAATTATTCTTCTTAAGTGAAATTAAGACTGCTATCTTACAAACTTTTAGCTATGGTTTAACTGCTGTGAGGAAATTCTCATGTGTGAGTTATTGTTATAATTTTTATATCGTCTTCCAAAGGATATTCAGAATAGCTTGATTGGCACTTGAAGATACATATTTAACATTTTGATTTCCATTCCTATATTTCTATATTTAATGTTGTCTTTAAAAGAGATTTTAAGTGTGAATACCCCCCAAAAAAGTGCTTTGTTTTTAAATTCCTTGAACTACTTGTCTTAGAACTGTATGTTGTTCTGATTTAGTAAGTTTAGACTATGCAGTGTACCACTGAATGAGGCCTGTCTCACAGGTACGGTTTAAAAATAATTTCCATTAGAAATTCTTGAATGCCGGTGTTCCTAGAGGGGTGTCCTAGTGTTATTATTGACTTGATGTACAGAGTGTATGGAGATCAAAAAAAAAAAAAAGACGTCCTGGGCAGATAAAAATTTGTGAATAACATTAAAAAAATCAGTGAAGTCATAAAAAAATCTATAAGACAGCAGGGTCCTACAAAGTGATCTAGAATAAAGTAAAATGAAAAAGAAGCTTAAAAGGGATAAAATGCAAGATCAGATATCAAAAAGCCAAGACTACAGGTAACAGATATGTGTAGGATATGAAAGATTATTTTGAGACTCCCTTTGCTGGCAAGCTGGAATTATGGTGAGTAATTATCTGAGTGCCAGTTCCCTGGGAGACTACAAGTTTTTCCATACCGGCTACAGTACATTTTAATTTTGTCTTTGCTTAGAGGAAAATTACCAAGCAGCTGTAATATTTTAGTGTTGTCATAATGGTAATCTAGCTAACCCTATGCTGTAATTGCTCATTATTAAAGAAACATTTTCCAGACATCTCTAGGGATAAATTTTCTTTTACTTTTAAGTATACATTTGGATTTTTTTGGGGTGGATTTCAGGTAAGGAAATTGTGTGATTTGTTCTGTGTTGCTATGCATATGCATATGCTGAAACTTTCAGAAGAGAATAAAGCCAATTCTAATATGTGCTATGCAAAATAAAGATGGAAAATGTAGTCTGGGTTTTTAAATGTTGCTTTGAGAAAGGATAGACCACTCTGTAGTCTCTACCCCGCCCTCCGCCTCTTTTTTTCTGTTTTGGGGACAGGACACTTGCCATGAAAAAAAAGGTGTGTGGGGGAAGAAATAATTAATTTTCTGTGTAGGACTAATTTTGCTAAAGTTTTTATTCTAATACTTTGTGTTCAGCCTGCAATTTATTTTATGGGAACTGGATTGAAATGCACTTGATTATCAATTGAGATTATAGTGTATCATTGCCATATATAAGTAGAAACTTAGCAGAAATATTGTAACAAAAACACCATCACATTTCCCCAGCCTCTGTTTACTAGCATTCAAAACACTTTTGTTCTACAATATCCTGTTGTGCATTGTATCATTTCATTTTTCTTTAATTGTAATTATTTTCCAGACTACTTAAGAGTCCGGAACACTTTATATCAAAATTATTACTTGCAGTAACTGCCATTTTTTTTTCTCATTATTAAAAAGAAAACAAGAAAGCTGGCCGTTTGAGTTATGTGAAGAGGGACAAAAGAATATTCCATTATTCTATTTTTGTCTATTCTCTCCCTGTTTTTTTACTGTCTTTATGACATTTTAATGATGATTTTGCCAGAATCTTTGGAGAATATGTGTAACAGGATCACCTGCCCTCCATATTAATGTTAGCAGTTTAAAGATTGATGATTTATACCATCAGAGAACCTCATTCTTGAAGTAAAGCTCACTTTATGACAGAAATATTTTTTTTGAAGTTGCAGATGTCTATATAAAAATAAAACTTGTACATGTACTCAGAATTTTCAGAAATGCTCCTGTTGGACCTTGCTGCTTCCTAAAGTAGGCGTAGCCTTAAGTAACCTTACATAACCTCTTTCCTTTTTCTGTGTCTCTTTCATGGGGGATTCCTGCAAAAGATGTTTTTTGCTTTCTTATATAATTTTTTTTTCAAGTTGGCCAGCTGCTTAAGATTATGGCCATAGAAATGTGAGGCAGATGGCAGGTTTTTCAAGAGAGATCTAGCTGCTTTAGGCACCCAACAGAATTATCTGGTTTCCATGTGTATTCAGCAAACCTCCCTTGAGAACAACAGGAATACTGGTCATAGAATTATTCTAAATATATGGGATAAGTACTTGTTATGTAGAATGATATTGAAAATATTATTTGTCATAAAAAGCCATACTTGTGTAATCATGTTGTGTGTAAACAGCAGTTTTCTTAAGGAAGGATTCCTGTAGCAGGAATTTTTAAAGCTCTAGGCTTCACACAAAATTACAGGTATTTCATCACAAAAGAAAAGCAAAAAAAAAAAAAAAAAAAAGAAAGGAAGATAAGGCTAGAACTATATCTAAACAGGGTCAAGCACTGTTCAGTGATGTGAATATAAGTTGCAGTCAAATAAAGGGGAAAGATTTTAGCTTAGTTTCAAGCTGTAGCAAATATTGAGCAACAAAACAACTGCTGTGTCCTCTCCTAATAATAAACTATTTTTTTGATATTCTGCCTTTAATTTCTATGTTCTAAGATGTTTTAAGGTTTAAGGTCCGTGGAAAAACTGACCACTCAGAGAAGCAACACCACTCCATGAACACCAGTCCGCGTGGTTTCCTTTTTATCTGGTGGAACAGTTTCTGGTGCAGTAAAGTGAGAGAGAAGTCAGCAAAGAGGGTTAAGTTTAGCAATTCTCCTGAAAAAAATAAGCAGTAGTAAGAGAACAGACAAAATATTTTTTTAAATTGCATAAGGATGTGTAACTGTAAGGACAGAAGCATGCCATTACTTTAGAAAGTAATTGTCCCAAAACATAACCCTTCAAGAGGGATATCTCAGCTGTAAACTCTTAAATATAGCTTCTGACCCAGCTATGAATTTACCAGGACAGAAAACACCCTATAATCCCAAACTCACTCCATCACTTTCCCAGAAGATTGGCAGTACAAATAATTTTATACTCCTTTATACCTAGGTCTTATAAGACTTAAGTCCTACTATTTTAAACATTTTAGGATTTGGATTCTTGATCATTTTGTAAAATAAATGCTGCATTATACCATTTTCAAGCTGTGAGAATATTCCTATTAGAATAAGTATCTCCATTTAAGGTAATCATTCAAAATGAACTAAGTACAATATGCTATATGAAACCTAAATGAACCTCTCTATTACCCACCTTGTGAAATGTTATTTTTCACAATTCTGTAATTGCAGAAATTCTTATGAATATGGATACATTTATTTTGTTTTATTTTGTTTTTTAAATCAAACAATTGCTGGTTAACTAGAAAGTTGAGCTACATAAAAAATGCATAAATACAAAAATGCATAAAAAATGTTGTTTTAACTGATAGTTATTTATGGTTTATAACTATCTATTCTGAGTTTTAAAAAAAATCGCATATGAACATGCTTTTAACATTTTTTTCTAAATGATATGATTTTGCCCTGAAATATTTTCTAGTTAGCATGACTTCCAAACAGACAGTTTGTAAATCCATCTGTGATCTATCTACAGCATCTATTATACATACTGTTGGTTTAGAATGTATGCAGATTTATCAGGTAACGTATTGTTATTTAAACTTTGATTTCTGTCTGAAAAATAAAGAAAAATACTGATATTGTCTTATAGCAGGCCAGTGGTACAAATAGAACATCTGCAATCCTGACTGCATATCCTGCATTTGATGAAGAAGTTTAATGATCAGGAGAACTAAGAAAACCCGCTTACCTAGAGGATATAGGTAAGCAGGCTTTCTTAGTCTATGCATAGAGATGAATTGAATTTTTTGTCTGAAGCCATGTGTCCTCAAAATCAATCTTTTAAATATTGTTCAGACATTTTAAATTATTCTTTCTATATGTATTATCTGGGTGTAAAGTTCACACTGTGTGTGCTTACCGGAGCCACAAACACATTTTTTTCTCTCATACATCAGTGCCTTTCTAGAGAAATTTATAGAAACATAAGTGCTGTTGATTTGTCATTCTATATCTTTACAATTTCTGCCTTTCTATTTGGCCAATGTATTCCAAAATTGTAGTGAAAATGGCAACTGTTATAAAGTTTGATCCCAGTATCTTAATTTCTTTAGGAAAATGGCCTCAAGACAATTCGGAGTTTTAGTGGAGAAATATTTAATTTTTGAACCCAAGCCCCCTTTTTTTTTTCTAGGAGAAGGCCTATTTCTTCTTCAAAGGATTGCTCTAAATTTTTGCTTTTCTTTTTCTCAAATTTCCATGTTATAATAAATATTCCTTAAAAAAGTAAAAGTAGAACTTTTTATAATGGTCGAAAGAAAGTATAGGCATTAAAAATGTTTAGTTGAAGTAGTTTAAGATTGGAATCATTGGAAACTTTTTTTTTTAAAGCTTAATTTTGCAGAGAGGGAAAACACTTTATAAACAGCCATCACCCGTCTTGAACTTCTGCAGTTTTAGACCAGTTTAAATCTACTTTCCAACTGCCTCTTTTAATAAGATATTATAAAGCAAAATGACTCAGGAAATTAATATACTTGTAAACTATTTGGGATTTGAGTTTATTTTTGGTGGGAATAATTTCAACTGTCTCAAATTTCTGACCTGATTTACCATACAATTGCAATAGTGATACTACTGATATAGAGGAAGAGATGGAAATGCCTGGTTTGAAGAGTAAGGAGACCCAATTTCAGAATTTGATCAGCTTTAGTGAGCTAACATTTGGAGAGTCTCTGTTTTCTTAGGATATTTTTATGTTCATCAAAACCTGGTTATAGGTAATAATTTTGTCACCATTTATTTACACTACAGAAGAAGCTGGGTTCCTGCAAAGCAGAGACTTTCAAATCTTCAGTTCAAAATATCTGTATCAGAAAGTATTCTGCTTGACAGTTGGCTTCTATAGCTTCTATAAATTTTTATTACCCTCTTCTTTTAATTAAGATTTTAATGCAGTCATTCTGGCATTTGGCTATTGATATCTCCTCACACTTTTTTTTTCTTCTGTCACCCTTGTGGCAAGGCTACAGTAAATGAATATATTCTACACTTTGGCTTGCTTTTTAAACATTTTTTTATTTCTGCTAATACTTAAATTTTAAATTTAAAAGTTTATTAATTTCTGTAAGGGCTGTCTAATAGATGCCCACATAAAAATAATTATTTTCATAAGATTTAGGTTTATTTCATTTTCCAAGAGCTTAAACTGGTGTTAACAAATCTCCTCCAAGTCTTCTTTCATCTCTCTAGCCATTCTATGAATGTGCACGTGTATGTAGAAATGGAACTTTATACAGAAAATTAATTTTATGGGTCTTATATTTTTAATTATGTGAAGAACATATTAATCTTCAAAGATGTGCCTAACCCGCCAATATTCTCTGTAATTTATTTAGTTTCAATTTTGAAAATTAGCTCCTGGGGTTGGTACAAAAATGTGTAAGTGTTGTAGCTGGGGACACTGTACTTCAGTGTAGGGACCGAGGAGAAGTTAATAAACTTTGTAAAACGAAGAATTATAAGCTTGAGCAGTCTCACAGATAGTGATTACTGTGTGCTAGAAAATTCAAAAGGACAAGCAGACATTTTAGAGTATCTTTCAAATGTGTCGTTTGGCAAAACATATTCTTATGTGCGCACAATTTCTCTTTTACGTTTTATTTGAGATCTTTCACAACTGCATAGTACTTAATAGAGTGTCCTCCCTTGTTGATTCAGCTAAGAGAAAAAGTTGCTTAATGTTATATTGAAAAACCTTTTACTGTACTTTTAATATGCTACATGTTAGTTGCCATAATTTTGATAGTTATGCTTAATTAGAATTATACAGTTTTCAGAAATAACCTGAATACTGTTAAATATTAAAGAACTTCCTCCCCCAAATACTCCAGGTAGATTCTGCAGTTACAAAATATACCCTGCAACAATCATTTTTTTCAAATTTTGTTGACAAAAGTACTTGATTAACTTAACATAATAATTTAAACATTATTGTTAGGGTAACTGTATGCAGTTCAAAAGAAAAGACACTTTGTTTAAATGATAATATTCAACTTGGGAATTGTTAATCTAAAAAAAGAAACTATTGCATTACCTTTTTAACATTTAAATCACTCAGACCAGTAATTTTTTCTTATGGTGATAGGCTAGTCTGCAGTCCCATATATTCTGGTGGTGGGATGCTTATTTTCCTTTGTAGGATTAGCCTAAATATATAGTGGACCAGACAGGTCAGCTCTTAGCAAGTTACAGACTGCTTACTATGATGAGAAATAAAAAGACTGTGTTACCTCTGTTTGTGTATTAAAGGAAAAGAAAGAAAAATGAAATTTTGATGTTTGTTTGGGGTAAGGTAATTATATTCCAGGGCAAGAATGGGAGAAGAAAAAAAAAAAAAAAAAGAAATAAATAAAGAAAAAAGAAGATTTCTGTGACTTATTGGTGGGATAAGGTGGAGAGCTGACTTGATCACTGCAGTGCCTTTAAACTCCTTTACAGGATATGGGCTGTGGGTCTGTTTAGTTTTAATGTTCATGAAGCAATTCATTAGGTACATGATTCAAAGCTGAAAGAATGTATTAAAAATCTTCCACTGATTCTGATAAGCTTTGGCTCTGTCTGTAACACAGTCATCATATATAACTTCAAGGGAGTATTACTTTCATTTCATAAATTATATTTTGCAGCACAAGAAATAAACAGAAATATTTTACTTCCTTATAATTTTATCTTCAGAAAAGGAAGTGAGGAAAACAAATTGGAGCCTTACAAAATACTGTATCTGAAAGCTGAAGTTTTCCTATGCCTTTTGTTGTTTTTTCAGTTTCTTCTTGGCAATCCCAGGCCCCATACAGTAACCTCCATACAATTGTTTTTTTCTAAGCTCTTCACTGGATGGGAAACTCATGCTTGCTTCTATCAGTGGGTGAATTTCAGTCTACTTATATGAAGATATTGGTTGCTACTTATATAAAGATAGTGGTTGGTGTGAGTTGTAGCACAGTTCTTTCCTTTTTATTGACTGTCTTTCTGTGTTTGTTTTTATAATAAGTAAACGATTTAGAATATGTTTTCACATGAAATCAGAGCTCTTTTACTCTCCAAGGTAGGACTAAAAATAGCTTTTTGCACATTTACTCCATTGTATATTTGAAATCATTTGCTCCATGTTTCCATTTAATTAGTAACAGGAAAGATATATTGAACTTTGTCAAAGAACATACTAAACTGATCTTTCTTAAGGAAGTGGGCCCCCTCTACTGTTAAACAGGAGTAAATACTGTTGCATGTTATTGTGTTTTTCTTCACTTAGAACAAACACAAAGAAGAATCAGAAGAGCTGGAGAAAAACCAGTAGCCAAGATCTCTGAACCTTTCTGATTCTTCATAAACAAAGCATGGGGTTATCTTTGAAGACTAGGCAGGTCTTTCATTTTCATTTTATATATGTGGTCGCAAGCTTTAGAATTTCAGGAAAAAATGAAAAGCTGCTGACAGGAGTCTGTGACCTTACTAAAGAAATGCTGCCAGATTTGTTTTCATGATCAGCAGCGGTTGTCACTTGTATAGCTTGCATGTTTTGGCTGCAAATCTTCAGGCACACCACATCTTTTCCCCCTCAACTTCCATTTGTGTGAGATTACTTAGACATCAGCAATCTATTTAATTTTGTGTGGACATACATTTGAATAGTGGCTGATTTTTACAGTGAAAATGAATGTTTTAAAAATTAATGTCATAATGCCACAGAAAGTCACAGAGCTATTTCTTACTGATGTCTGAAAACAAAATGCTGGGTTTATTTCCTGATACTAGTAATAAAAGTAAAGTTTCAGTTATTGCTGATGAATATTAATGCTGTTTTAGATACAGAGGGGGGCTGCTCTAGATCTGTTTCATGGATGTGCATCACTCTATGTTTATCATTTGGTGTTTAATGAGAGCACCTAATGTCCTCTCATGGGTACTAATGAAAGGTTTTCCTATAACAACCTTTAAAAAATGTTCCTATAAAAAAATGTTTTATTTATAAGGGCAATTTTCTTATCTCTGGGCAAAGGTTCAGATCCACTAAAGGCTACCTTGCCAGATGTACGTCAATTCCTCTGCATGATTCAGATTTTAGGTTAAAAAAACCAAAGTGTATATGTGAAAGGCAGTCTTTGCAATATGCTAAGAGAAAAATTTATCTCCCTGATCTGTCATCTTTCCTCTTTTAAGTGGGAAAACCTAAGAACTTCTTGATAAAGGATGGGAAATAGGTTTTTACTATATTATATTATCCCACTATTAGAAACATGATTTTTTTCTTTCTTAATTCTAACCTGAGCCAAAACAGAGCACAATGTTCTGACCATTTATGACAAGATAATAGGATTTCAGTTACCATACACTTAGTGCTGCTAAAGACAGGAAATATGTGAGAATCTGAGGCAATGGAGTAGGAAGTGCATTCAGAAGACTTTTAAATTATATTTCTCTATTTTTTTCATTTAAAGATCTTTTCAAAGGTCAGACTTCTTTCCTGCTGTGCAGTGCTCTCTTGGATGGCAATTATGGGAGGGGAAAACAGATTTTTAAAAAGCTTTATCTTGAAATGGTGTTTTGGAAATAATATAGCATCATCATTCAGTTTCTAAAAAACTTCTATTTCCTCAAAAATGATTGCATTATTGTTATTGTTTTTTATTCCAACAAGCCTTTTCCATGCCAGCAAAGATAATATTGTTTTCTCCCTTGAACTAATTTCCTTTCATAGCTATTCAGATCCTGATTGATTTTTACACCTATTCTCAAGCCATTCAGAATTGAAGATGACTAAACAGCATCTTTGTTAGAATCGAGATTTGCAATAACTTTGTTGTTGGGAGCTGAAGTTTTGTCACTATAGGTTTCAACATGCTCTTCCAAAAAAATCTACGTGTGCTTGTCTTCCTTTTTCTTTCTTTCTTCCCTGGTATTTCAGCATATTTGGTCTTTCAGGCTTGCAATGTTGTGGTCACAATTTTTCTCGAAACTGTGTTCTCAGATTCTGATGCTTTCCTTTAAAGCATGTGCCTAAATTCCTTACTCTCACTTTCTGACCTTGTAAGCACAATTTATGTCTATTCTGGTGTCTTCCCTTATCTATGCCTTTTCTTTTCTTTTGGTCTGATCATTTTTATTTCTATTGTAAAAAAACAAAACACTGTTTTTGAATAAATCTATTTCTGTTGTTCCACCAGACTTTTCCATTTTGTTCCTAAAAAATGTTATTGAGTGCAATTGTTCAAACCCTTTTTTTTTCCCCCACTTTACTTAAAGTTAAAATTCAGATTGCTCATCTTCAAATGTACGGGCAGCTTCCATTTCAGAAATTTCTTTTTTCATAGCTTTCTCCTCTTAAAAGTTATCATGTATTTTATCTATTTCTTGGCTGAGCACTGTTTTCTTCTATCTCTCTCACCATTCCCACTCTCACACTTTCTCCTTCCATCCATCCCTCCATCCCTTCACTCCATAAGAACAGTTGTTTGGGATCAGACCAGCAGTTCACCAAGCACAGTATTTTGTTTCTGATTGTGGCCATAAGTTTACAAAGAGCAGGACAAGCATATATGATATGTCCACGGAGGACTCATCCTCCAGCCATTTTCAGCCCAGGCACTTTCTGAGCTGGCTGTGGTTTCTCTCCAGTTAACAATGTGGAATGGATTTCTCTCCATGATCTTGCTTAGAGTCCCCTTAAACTCATGTCAATTTTGGAAATCTACAGCAACTTTTGGCAAGAAGTTCCATGGATTGACTATTTATTATGTGAAGAACTAAGCTGCTTATCTGGACAGGTCTGTTTGTTTGTTTTCCTTATATACACCCAGAATTTCATATGTTCCATCTTGCATCCATTACCTCCTTACCTATGCTTGTGCTCCCCTGGTAAGAATCTGGAATCTTCTCTACATCCTTGTGTTAGGTACCTGCAGGCAGCAATAAGATCCCTGCTTGGCCTTCTCAAGACTGAACAAGAGCCATTTTCTTAGCCTCATTTTAGCGGCCCTTTGCTGCACTCGTTGCAGTAAACCACTATCCTTCCTATTCTGGGACACCCCAAACTGATCACTATATTCCCTGTATGATCTCAGAAAGAAAAAAATAAAAAACCACTTGCCTCAACTTGCCAGCTCCATTCTCATCAGTACAGCCTAGTATGTGTTTGACTTTGCTGCAAGGCCATACTGCCAAAATATGTTTGATTTGACGTCCACTGGGGCACCAAAGGTCTTTATAGCTCAACAATTGCCCCCGTTGCATGGGGTTATTCTATCCAAGATACAATATTTTGCATCTATCTTTTTTACGCTCCATGACATTTCTGTTCACTCACTTATTTCAAGCCTGTGGATGTCCTTCTGAGTAGCAGCCCTGCTCTCCAGTTTATCAACGGCAACCTCCACACCCCTCCATGAGTATGGTATTGTCACAGAGGTGGTACTCTTTCACAAAAGGAGAAGACTCAAATTTAGCAGAAGCTTGGAGGTGCAAGGGAAAAGGACATCGGCAGATACAATGTGCATAAGCACCAAAAGGAAACTTCTTGTACCATGGGACATGAAGTATCTTCCTCATTTCCCCCCCGTTCTGGGATCCTATGTGCCATACATACCAGACTGGCTTCCCTCTGCCACTGCAGAGCATTTATTCTGCACCCAGAGGAGCCCAGCTAGAAGTGTTTCTGAGAGTAGCCTAGTGCCTGCCACTTAGCCACAGAGAGTGCTGAACACCCACCGTGCTTCCCAGTGTAGCGTGCATGGTCAGGCACGAAATCATCAGCTCTGCTGGAAATATACCCATTTTGCTCTTCCAGACAGAAAGCACCCACCATACTTTTTTTGTTTTTTTACTGACCCATGCTTACATGCATATAGGATTTAACTAGATTTATTGGAGAAGATGTAGTTTAATTAACTGTACTTGGCTAAAAATCTGCAATTTCCAATGATTTGGAACTACCTTGCAACTCTCTGTGTGTAATTTTTCACTCTTTTAGTATTTGATTATTTCAGTAAACACTGCCACTCTTCCTTAGAACATATTGGAAAAACTTGCCAGTTATAATTTCTACTTTGCTTCCTCCTCTCCAGACCTTGGATTTGGTTTTAATCAGTTGCAGCCTCTCTTGTTTCAGGCACTGGGCTTGCAGCTGTGCCTCTCTCCATCCAGGCTGCAGGTTGTAATTTCTAACTATGTTCAGAAGGCAAAAATTAACAGGGAAAACAGCAGCTGCAGCCTGGAAAATTGGAGCAGGGATGAGACTGAAATTAACCCAAAATTAGGAGTAGAAGGTTTAAGAGAGAGGGAGCAAGCTTGGTAATCAAGTGTGTGAATACATGAGGGACAAGAGCAAAGAGCCTGGGACTGACCAGAAAGTAGGAGCATCTGCAGCTGACCGTAATCAAAACCAAGCACCGCTTTAACTGTTGGCTTTCCAGAAAATTAGGTATAAAATCCTTCAAAGCTGAGCAATAACTCTAAGATGTAGGTTTTCCTATAGCAATGATGACATTTTCAAATCAATCTTATTGTTATATCTGGTTTTGGATTTGAAAATTGTAAAACTGTTCTGTTTACATCTTTCAAGGTAAATGGAAAAAGAGAGGTTTTTCTTGATGTCCTCTCTCCTGTGTATTAGTCCTCTAATACAGTAAGGTGATTGTTTCCCTTCCAAAATGCTCCATTACTTCTGTTCAGCTCACTGATGAGCTTCTATTACACCGCAAGAGTTTAGCACATGGCTTTGATAGATGAAATTCATGGTTTTCTTTTAGATTTCCCACAATATATTCTTCTGTTTCTCTTCCTCATATTTGGGAAAAACTACCTTTAGAACATCAACGGATATACTTCATAGTTATTTCTTTTTCTTGAAATCCTTTTTCAAGGTTTCCTTTTCTGCCTTGTGTTCAAAATTCTAATATATCAGTACTGCATGTAAATCACCGCCTTGTGTGATGGCAGTTTCTGTTTTATTATACTCCTCTTTTCTCCTTGTTTTACTTTCTCTGTTCTCTATAATATCTTTAAATTTTGATCTGCTTGTGGAAGCTTTTGATTTGGTAATTTTGTGACATACGGCCAAGTGGGGCTGTAGTTTTTGGCTGTGGGTCAGAGGAGCTGCAGGAGAGTAGATTTTAAATAATATTTTTTAATTTAAATAATAATTCGATCCATTTAGCTTATGATTATTGAAATCAGATTAGTCTGCAGTGGGTCATTCTATTCATTAGATAACATATATGCATTACAATTAATGAATTGTGAAAACCCCAGCTTTTTGATAGTCTGCTTGCTTTTTTTACTGTAACTCTGTAGTTATTCTTGGTGCCCACTAGAGGGGGAATTTCTGCTTATATTTCCCCAAATGTTTCCACATGTCTGGTTTGGAAAATTCTGAGCTTTTTCCTACTGTAAGCTTTGTGGCTCTCTCCGACTTGATTTACAGCTGACTGTAATTGATTTTAATGTATTTGTTTAGCACTTGTAGATCATTATATTTGCTGGATATTAACAAAACTCTAGACTTGGTTTCTCAAGTACTACTGAAAAATTAAAATTACTGCTGTTTTATTGCTCTTTCTTGTTGTTGCTCTGTTATGTGGTAGCTATAGTTCTGGTATTAAAATCTAAGCAATACAAAACTAAAATACGAAAATGTCCCAAAACAACATACCTTGATGAATAGATACTACAGTTCGATGACATAATAGATTGACAGAGAAACTAAAAAGAGAATATAAGTTTATAGTAAGTATTGTTTTCACTATTCTGGTTTGTCAGGTTTCTAAAGTTGCTGCAAAGGAGAATTTGGAGGTAGATAATTAGATACAGTTTGCAGATTTTTATAGGCAGCTGCTCCTGGGAGAACGACTATAGCCAGAGAAGAGTTTGGGCAGTGAAGGCAGGCAGTCTGCATCAGCAAAAGAGCACGAGAGAGGAAGAGCGGAAATCGAGCAGGGCACCAAAACGCAGTGAGTGACCCAGAAAGTGATTCTTTTCTAGTGCTCTGCATTGCTGGCAAGACTGTTTTCATCAAGGCCAGGGAAAAGGATGGAAGATGATGATTTGCCAGATGGGAGCTGTGTCTGTATGGATGGATGAGGTTGTGGCATCATTGTATATCTTTGAAAATTGGAGAGGGAGCAAGTAGCATAGAAATGATGTTTACAGAAGATATATAACTGAAGGAAATGCAGAAAGGCACAGAAACATCGGTGGAAACAATGCTTACAGAGTCAGCTGGTAACCTTAAATCTAGTAATGTTAGTGGCCATTAACAAGTTTTATCACCCACTGATTCTTTCTCTGACAACTCTGGTGTTTTTTTCGGTCATAAAAGAAAGTGTTTTTCTTATCTGGTTCCATTAGGTGCAGACACATTTCCTCGAGCAGGTTCCAGATAAGCCACGTTTTATAAATGTTCATCGCAATGTTCTGTCAGGTCTCCAGCATCTTCTTCCTACTAGCTGTAAACTTAGCAGTTGCTGATTACTTGGGCTCCATTTGTACCTTCTTGTAATACACACATTATGCAACAGCCTTCAGTTGTGATCATAACCGCCAGATTTAGAGTACTCAAGGTTTTGAAAGATTGGTTTGGAATATCAAGAGCCCCCTCCCATTTTTAACCTGATGCAATATTTCGGTGATTAGGTGTTTGTTAGTCTAGTTATTTCTGTCTTCTTTTTTTGTACCGATGTCCTGCTTAGAAGCATAGAGTAAGCATGGCAGCATCAGATTGTTCATGTGATTTTAATTCAATAGAGAAATGCAGATTTATTTAGAAACTCTGTTTCTGAACATTTCTTATTGGAAAGGAACCTTAGAAATACGTCCATCCGTACGAAATATTTTGTATCACTTCTTATCACTTCTACAAAATATTTTGCTTGCAAAACAATTACAGTGGATTTGGTTTCTACATATAGGTAGGATATAGTCAACAGAGCCTTGGGAAGAAGACTGCTTGGAAATTGAGCAGTGTAACAGCTGCTAGCCTGCAAACTGAAGGAGACAGACGGCCTCCTGGCTTGCTGCCTACTTCCCAGCAGAATTTTTCAGTATGTTTCTATGGAACATTGTCTTTTTTTTTTTTTTTTTAAGCCAAAATTACTAGCATTACTTTGAATGTATTGCAGTCTGCTTTTTATATGCATGAGTGTTATTAATCAATAATGTTTAGCCACCAAAGGACGATGACATCTACGTTTCAAGAAGATGTGACAAAGAAAAATAAAGAGGTACACACCAAAGAATAAGGGCTCTCCCAGAAATGTGTAAAATCTAAAGCTAAGTTCTGCTTGTTCAGTGGCACTTGTGTAAGTAAGCTATGATAGCACTCACCTTCTTGGGATTCTGCATGGTGCAAGGAAGGAATGTGTTTTGACTGCTGGAGGATTTTCTTCTCATAGTCAGATTTGATTGCTTATTCTTGGGATAATTTTTTTGTGGTGGCAATTGCAGAGCAGGGGGGCTACCGGCAAGGAGGTCAGATGGTCAGACAGCCCGTTAGCCATGTAGCTGTAGCCCCCCTGCTCCTCAATTGCCGCCACAATTTTTATACTGGAAATATATAATTCAGCATGCTGGGGTTTTTCTTTCTTTCTCTTTAAATTCCTGTGTTCTGTTAACAGCACAGTTTCAACTTTGTGCCTTTGAAAGTCACTATAGACATGATTTTATAATAGTTTGATACACGTCACTTTGTCAGACTATTTTGTCAAGGTAGACCGTTTATATACCTCTATAAAGACCATTCAAATATATGCTATAATACCAGTCACGCTCTGCACTGCTTTAGGTGTCAGGAGCTGCAGTCCTGAGCAGGGGCTAGAGTGGGCATGGGGACAGAGGTGTTGGGTCCAGGGCCTGCCTGGTGTGTCCAGCAGCAGGAGATGAGGCTGGAGACAACATTGCTGGCACAGGTCTGGAGCCCCTCCAGGGACCATAAGCTGGGAGAGCAGGATGTAGGACTGACAGTCCCCAACCCCAGCCCGGTCCCCAACACCCCGTTTGGCCAGTGTGACTATGGCTGGAGATCTGTGCTTAACTGGGGCCCAGGGCCTCTTTGTGGCTTCGGGTCCCTGCAAGCTGCAGGTGCACAGCACCTGTAAAAAGCTTTCTTTTCAAGCAGGTATAATGAAACTCAGAAAAGTAAATCTTCCTGTAGAAAATTTAGTTAGTTCTCATTAAGCTGCCTTAGTCAGAGAAAGTAATATAACCTCAAGAAGTTCTCTCATTTTTAGTGTTTTTCCCCTTGTTTTAAGAGTCAAGGTATAAATAGACCCAATATTATATTTATGCTTTATACAAATCTCTTGACATTATCCAATTATGTGAAATCTAATAAGAAGAACGAACATTGTCAAAACAAGCAGTGAGCAGCAGAATTGTAAAACCACAAAATGCTATGTTCCTTCATGGACTACATTTGGACTCTAAGCTAATGGATTTCATGTTTTACATTCAAATACATAAAACCACTTTTAAACTCTAACATGTGCTTTTTCACTCAATGGTAAAAAATATTTTAGTGCACTGTTTTTTGTGTACTTTGTTAACATTAAAGAGTAAATCCTACTCTTTAGGATTTAGATCTGAATTTTGGATGTGTAACTCAAATGTTTCAAATAACATTTTTGTCATGTTATCTTGCTTTGATTTCAGTCAGTAATCCAGGGGTGTTAATATAGTGCAAATGTCTATATTCTATAAAGATCTGACATTTTTTCTTACCTCTTTGAAAACCTCAGCTTCATAAATGAAAAGAGGGACAATGTTGTTAATATTTTATCTGATAAGCAGATTTGAAACACTAAATTCTTCAAAAGTAGAGATGTCTCTCATAGTTGATGATGAAGTGCTAATACTGGTGTCTATAATTCTGAATTAGAGAAGAACTACTTCTTTTTTTTTCTGTTGTTGCTTTTTTTTTTTTTTTTTTTTCCTGTAGTGTGTAACAGTGGACTGATGGTTTCTTCTATTATTTCATTGTCCTATTTCATTATGAAATTAGTTATTTAAGCATCCTCTCCAGAACATGTGTAATCTCATTAATTTGAGTACATCCATGCACATGACTAGAGATCTGACAAATCAAGGTTTTGATTAAGTTTTGAGTGAAAATTGCTTTTAATATGTTTTCATTTTTGCAATTTAGAAACTGTTCCTGTACCCATTTGAAGTCAATAGACTCAGGCTCAAAACTTCAGTATAGTACTGGTTTTGGACAGTCCAATAGCTGATTCTAAAAGCCAAATAAATATGCATGCTTTCCACCATAAATGTATTAATTTTGTAGCCTGGTAGGATCTCTTATCTAAATGCTTTTGCAGTACTTTAGGGTATCTGAGAACAGTTGTGTTTAACTTTCATAACTAGACATAATATGTTTCTATGCTGCTGTAATTATATATGCCATTCAATATACTTCACTAGATGATTTGGAATGTCTTTAATTTGATGCACTCAAAAAGTAATTTTGATATTTTCTTCTAATGCCTTATTTCCGTATTACCTTCCTCTACTGTGTATTTTACTTTATTTTGGAGTTTCATCCTTGCAAAAGTTGAAGTAAAATTTCCCCAAACCTTTAGACAATTCTTAGGACAAATAATTTTGCTCCTACAAAAACAGTTCTCTTGTTATATGATAGGTTCATAAGACATATGCAGCCAAAAGCATATAGGGCTTTTGAAGAATTTTCTTAGATGCAGAAGAAATAATGGCATTTCAGATTGCACTCTCTCTGCAAGGAAATTCAGTTTCTCCTTATAGGTCCATGAAAAGTTATCTGAAATCATTTGACTTTTACTTCTTAAGGTGAAGACAGCAAATACACAAATACTTAGTGTTTGATTTCCCAAGGTCTTACCAAAAATCTTATTTACTGGTCAACTCTATAAGGGAAAAGGAGTGATATGCTCATAGTATCTAAAGCCCATATTTTTCCATGCAGGGAAGGAACTCTTTTTTTTCCCCCATGAGTCACAATACATCATTCCCGAACTCGTTCCAAAACTTTTATCATCTGCCTGGGAATAGTCTCTGAATTCTTAACAATGTTCTAGAAGCAAATCCTTTTTGTTTTTAAGTTTCAGTTCTAACAAATATAGCTGTAGAAGAAACATTGAAAGTGACTCTAAATAAAATGTATGAATAGGTTTCCATAAAAGTTTTCCTAACTATTAAAAATTGTGTCAAAATTTTGAATAAAGGGACAGTTCTAAAAATGATTTATATTAACAAGCTTGGTTTAGACCCTTCATAAGTTCAAGGTAACTCCAAATTTTGAAAAATCTTGTGGCAATAGTGATTTCTCAGTAGCTCTGATATCTCTTCTAATGTACTTATTTTCTCCATCAAATAATAGTTTAACAGCAACAATGAACTGGTTGTGTAACTTTATTTTAGACTTTTAGGATTTTTTTTAATTTATTTTATAACTTCTCTAGACTTTGTAAATATTTCTGTGAATTCCTCCCAGTTTTTAATGCACAGTCAAACCAACAGATCACTTGAAATACAACAGATGGCCTTGATTCCTTTCTAAGTAAACTTTGTGTGTGTGTGTCTGACCTCCCAGAAATGTATTTGTTTATTTGTACACTATAACCCAGCTTAACCACCATGCTTGAAGGGCCTGGGCTAAGTCTGCTTTGGTAAGAGCGATTGCTCCTGCTAGCTTCAGAAATAACCCCCCAGGTTTAGGAATCCGGAACATGCAGTCACTGGCCTCCACTGACAAAATTCTAGCTTAGCATGAAGCTAGCTGATCTTCTGAAAGCTCCAGTTGTGCCTGTTGTAGCCCTATGGAATCTAAGAATATAATGTCAGGGTGTATGGCCACTCCACCTTATACCCGAGCCCATGTCCACAGTAAATGTTCAGATGGGGAAGACTCTCCTTCTCTTTTCTGTCCCTCTCTGTTCCTTTCCTGCTTCCTCATGGCTGCTCTGCAGGTTTTGCTTAGAGCTGGTTTCTGCTCATGTCAGGCCATCTCTTTCAATTATAATTCACTTTAATAGTTAACAGATATATTTGTACATTGCAGGGGCAGCAACACTGCCTAATTCTCCTGTTTGCTCTTGTAATTGTGTAAAAGTACATTCATTTCTCTTAATCTTATCCCAGGAAATGTTCTCTTACACAATTGTTTAGAAATTAGAGATAGTGCTATTCTGTTTATTCTTATTTTTCATGTGAGGTCAGTCACTTTTCTGTAAATGCCTATGTGTGGGGAATGATACATCTTCCTATTTTTCCTGGTAAGCCAAGATTCCTACCACCTGGCACATCAGTTTTTTTAAAGAAATGGTTCTCTTATCTGTCTGAATTTTCAGTTAGATGTTCTAACGCCTGTCACTCGTGCTGAGACCCTTTCTTCAAGGGCTGATAAAGTAAAGCCATTTTATTTTCCAATGTTGATAGCTTCCTTCATATAATCAGACAGGATTGTGTCAGCAATTGTTTCTAATGGAAGTTTGTGATTATAGAGCAGTTTTTCTTTTTTTTTTTTTTTTTTTCCTATTAACGTGAAAGAACATCTAATCTCATTAGAAGAAAATCTTCAGGCCATCTTATGCAGTGTTGGCATAATGATTTCATTTATAACCAAGTACTAATCAGAATGCTCTTCTGATGACTATTTCCTCCATTTTTTTGTTTTGTTTTCTTATATGTACATATGGGAATGCTTTTAAGCTGGAGCTAATTGACAGATCATTTATTACAATAATTGCCAGCTAACAGTAGTCAGCCTCTAACAGCTTTAAGGTTATTCTGAAAACATCCTTAATTCATTCTCCTTATTCTCTAAGCTTGCAAAGATTTCAGAGATAGTCTCTACTTTCAAATTGTTCTTCAAGAACACATCTTGCTGTTCTGTTTAAATATTTCTTATTAGATATGCAGCTTTTTAGAAGCTTTTAAGGGTCTATATTCCATTTAGCAAGGTATTTTGTAAAAAAATATTTAAATGCTTCATCTGATATTTTCATAAAATACTGCTGAAGTCTTTGTGCTTGAATCACAAAATCTTTGACTTTTTTATATAAATTGGACACTGGGCGTATTGCCAACAGTAGCCATTTTATCTGCTTTTTTTCTTCAGTGTCATGTACTCTGCTCTCATATCCATGCATTTTGAGCACAAACACACATGTACACAAAACCCAAAACAAACAAAGAAAAAACAAAGGAACAAAGAATCATTTGGCAAACCATGTGGAGGAATCAGCAACTGAGCAGTGCTTTATTTTCATAGAACCATGACAATGATTCCAAACATTCAAAACCCCCCAGAAAATACACTTACTGAATTGTAAGGCAAAGCTGAAGATATGAATATGGTTCTTATTGGGAACCTATCAAGAATAGAGGTGCTCTAAAATTTTAAGTGAGATCAATTGCTTTGTTGGTGTGGTGAACATATCATGCCCTAGTTTGGTGGCAAGTTTGGACATGCCACCAGCTGTTCTTTCTTTTTACTCTTCCCTTTTTGAAAATATACTTCTAAAAGGATTCTGTTCTTGCCTATCAAGGGGAAAAGTAGGCCTGATTTGATCATTTTATATGCTTTTAAGTGACATTTTTATATTAAGACATTCTAGAAAATAAAATATGAGATCTCCAGATGCTTTACTTTTATTAGATATGAAGAATTAATGCAATAGCCTAAAATTCCCTTTTAGATATTTTAGAATTGTATATACATTTTCCGTACTTTTATCTCTTGAAGAGTTTTATCAGGAGATGCCTGCAATTTCTATGCTAGCTGTGATCAACACTCCATTTAATTACCTATTACAGCTACAGAGTACCTGTGGTCTGCTCTGTAGGCAGTGAGCGTAGTCGTCTGGCAAATTGACAGGCAAGCACCACATACGTTTTAGACAGGCCCTGACTGCCCATCAGCCCGTGGAATATGTGATATCTAGCAGGTATTAGAATCCTATCAACAAAGTATCTGATTTTTATTAATGACAAATTCACTGGTATTCAAGATAAAGATATTTGAATACTGTTATCCTTCATTTTTATGTGCTATACTTGTTTTTAAATGTAGGAATCCAGGATGGAGCTATCAGTGGAAGCACTAAGCTCTTTCATTTGCTTTCACTTTGTAAATTAACAGATACAAAATCCACAGTACAATAGATGCACCTACAAAGAGGTACACAGTCATGCAAATCAGCTCAGAACTCTTGAGTCTGTGAAAAGAAGCTCTTTAGCACAGTTTGAAAATTATAAGGAACACAGACAACTAACAAAATTTTTCTTCACCAATGATAAACTTTGGTGGTATGATTAAGTGCTCCTATCATCAGTTAATTGCTTCTTCTTTTATCCGTATTCTCTTCCTCCACTGCTGTGCTCCTTGCTTCACCTGTGAACCTTTCTTCCTAAATGAGAGTTATTGGCATGAACCAAGATTTTTATTTTCTACCTCAGCTAGAACAAGGACTCCCCTCAGACAGGGGATAGTGATTCACAGTGGTGTCACTTGCTGCAGGAAATTAAACCAGATTATAGCACCCATTTTTCACCACCTTGTCTGGCTTTCTGCTTTCGTTTCTCTTCATATTCTCTGCACTGTTCTCAGGTGCTGGTACTTGAATATGGCCTTGCCATATTCACAGCTGGCCCTGTTTGGAGCAGGAAATTGGACTTGATGACCTGAGGTCCCTACCAGCTGAAAGTAGCCTATAGTCTTGATCCCCTTGCTTTCAGAAAAGAAGCACCTGAGAGGTTTGTTCTTTTCCCTATGCTCCTGTGTATATCTTGAATTCTCTTTCTAACTTTTTTTAATGTATTAGAATAATTTATTTTCTTTGTGTTTCGCATAGAAATTTCTTTTTCTCTTTGTGGGTGGTTCTTTGTGTGTTATGCTAAAAATTATTTAAAACAGTTATGATCTCATTAAACATTTTATTAGTAGTTATGTTATTAAAATAATTTTATTATCCTTTGTTTCCAAAGTGGTTGTAAGAGAAAAAAATACTCTTTAGTTGTTGTTTAGCTTTCTTAATCTT
The DNA here is from genome assembly GCA_035222435.1 of Microcambeva ribeirae. Lineage (NCBI taxonomy): Eukaryota > Metazoa > Chordata > Actinopteri > Siluriformes > Trichomycteridae > Microcambeva > Microcambeva ribeirae. Next base: position 39,321 of record JAYECN010483762.1, read on the forward strand.
TGTATATGGTATTAAGCATATGTTTAATCTTGCGTAGTATTACTTGTAGAGCTTTTCTGCTTATTCTTCTCTGTGCTATGACTGTTTCTGTTTTTCATGGCCTACGGAAATGTGAGTACTCTAAGCCGATGGTATTTAAGTAAGTTTATCATCCATACATCATAACAAAAGGTTTTGAAAAGTGCAAGAACTCAAGGCTTGAATGTTTTATTTTAGCATCTAATTGTGACTTAAATATCTAGTGTCTCTAGTTGTGACTAGAGTGGAACAGGTGTATCTCAAGGTCATTTCTAGATTTTTGTAATATTGGTGTCCTGTTGCAAAGACTTCCTGTCTTTGTGCTTTTTTTTGTGAGCCTTCATGTGATTTAGTTAAACATGTATTAGGCTGGATTAAATCTGATCTTGATATAATCCTTATCTATGCAGCTGTGACTAAGCAAAACCTGTAAAATTAGATTTAGCTGTGCTTATATTAAATTAAAGTATTTAATGTGAGAGAAAGTCAGTTGCACAGAAATATAGCCTTGCCTAAGTCAGCATCAGGATTACCTTGTGAACAAATGTTATGTATGAGCTCTCAAACATTACAGATCTGAAAGAAGCAGAAAATATCTATTTATTTTTGGTGGAGTTTATCAGCTTACTGTCAGTAATTTCCTTTTGTTAGTAGGGCTAGAGAAGAGCACAGAAAATTAACTGTCAAAAAACATTTTAAACTGTATTTTCTGTAATGATTAAAAGCCTTACACCAGGTTAAGATTTGTGCCCTGCATTTTTTTTTTTTTCTCAGCATATGAGGGGAAAATGCCTTTTATTTTTACCCTGAAGACTCTTTCTGTGGGAGAAGCAGCTGACCAGGCTTCCTAATTTTAATAACAGTTGTGATGAGACAACCAAGTAGGTGTGTTCACAAATGAATTATCGTCTCTTTTAAAAACAATACACATTTAGTGTCATTTTTTTAATATGTAGCCAGAGGATCTGTCAATGATCATTTTTCCTCATTTCCTTAGTTTTCTCTCAAGGCTTTATTCTAGTGCCCTGAAAAAAAGGGTATAGCTACACAACCCCCTAGTATCATCCTTTTCTGCCTTGACTTCTCCCCTTCTCTGGCCATGCAACAGACATTCTGTCTAAATCGTGTACTGGTTGGCGGTGGTGGTAACTACAATTCAAGTTAGTCTTCAGCTTCTTATTACCATGGGGAATGCTTACGTTTGCAGGGTACAAATGTGAGCAATCCAAAGGCTTTTATTTAACTTCGTGAGCGTGAATTGGTTTGAGAGTTTTTGCAGTATGTATAAGACTTAGGCACTGACATAAACTAGTTCAAGAGGTTCTTTGGGGTGTGGGGCAACTTACATCAATTGAAAGTATTGTTTTCCAGTTTTTACAGCGTGAAAATCTATTTAGTACTCTCACACTTTTGCTATTGGAATATGTCACAGTAAGGTATCTGGAGAGGGAAACATCTTAGTTCAGATATTAAATAAGGGAAAGCCGCCACTGGAAAATAGTAGCTATTCATGCAAATCAGCCCCCTTTATAAGGGTTGAGTTCAATTTTCCTATTGAAAGATGGTCTTGTGCTATTTTACAATGTTATATGTTATCTCATTGAATATGTGGCACATCCTCTCAATACCTGTTAATGCATGTCAAGGCAATCATTCTTGTGGATTTAGTTTTAATTATTCTTAGGAACAAGGGAAATAAAACTGTCAATCTAACTCATACATTCCTCTTCTATAATCCTTGTAATGTAGCGCAACTTAAAGTCTGAGCCTGTGTCCGTTGAAATCAATATTAATGGTCTTATTGACTTCGTTGATTTCCAAAAGGACTGTCTAGTTTTATAAGGGTGCTGCTGTGGTGCTGCCTTGTCTAAAACTGTGCTTTAGAATAGACATAAGGTGGCAGCATTTCATAGCATAAAAGAACCTAGATTTTGTTAAACAAAATACATTGTTTGAGGGGAGGGAGGGAAAAAAGATTGAAATCCAATGGGATTGGTAGCACTTTTAATAAATAAGGAAGACTAATACTGAGAGAAGTAATATTTTTGCTTTGATTAAAGATCAGATAAGTGTTTTCATATTTTTATGCTGCTTATATTGCTTTACATGTTGAGGGTCAGCATTGTAATGGAAAAGAGGTGGGAGCAGTTATTGTAATAAGTAATGATGTAACTCTAATTCTTTCTTTATGATCAACGGTTCGCTTTTTTTTTTTTTTTTTTTCCTTTAATGAAGCCTACTTTAAGCTCTGTTTCTGTAATTTGAATCACACTTGAGTTGTAGTCCGTATTTAGGAAGTGTTAGCTTTCACAAACTGATTAAATCTTTATAAAATGTTACGAAAAATATCTAGAAACAGAGTACCCAATGAATTCTGCCTTCTGTCCAATACGGAGTTAAATTTGTAAACTCAGTGTTATCAAATTTCATACATGACATAGTGCAGTTAAGCTTGTCTACATAATGGGGCTGACACATGATAACAATGTCGTTATTAATGTAAGTTGACCTTTTGGTTGCAGTTCTGCTCTACTCCTGTCAGAATCATGATGTTCTCATTCTAACTCTTATCATGAAGAGTGGCTTTGCTGCAGAGTGCAAAGGTGATTCCTGTCAGTTGTGACAGAGGGCTGTTTTGCAGAGTTTCTGACTTCACCTTCAGACAGAAAGCAGAATTTGCCTCTAATGCATGGCCTGTACTTGTGGTCAAGCACCCTTCGCTCTTTTGAAACCCTGGACATGGTGTGCTGCTGAAGTAAAATCCTTATTCACAAAGGAATAGTACATTGTAAAGTTAAAAACAAAAGACAAACAGAAAACATTACACAAATGAAAATATGTAGCTGATTTTTTTTCTATTAAGGAGAAATCTCTTGTAAGGTGATGACTGTTCTTATAGGATGAACAGCAAGCATGGGTATAAGTGGAAAGATTTTTGTTGTCATTGTTGCTGTAACAGTGAATGCATTAGGCTTAAATAAATGTCAGCCTTTCCATCAGTTTCTACAGGTCCTTTTAGGCTATCAGCCATGAAAGAAATGCGTGTTTGTAAAAATGCCCTCTTTCTCAGTAGCTGTAATAAGCTTCACGTTTGTCTTGTATATTTGGAAAATATAAGCTAACAAGTATTAGTGTTTCCTAAATACATATGAAAAGTGATTCTAATGAACCTCCTTTTTTTTGGGGGTGGGAGGGGGAGTGGTTGGGGTTTGCGGAAACATTTACACAGACTAATTGCCGCAGTTACTTGTTATCTTGGTAGATAAAAGTTTGTAATCGTCATTTGTAAATGGGGACCACAAAGATAAACAGCCAAGACCCTGACAAAAACAAAAGAGGATGTTTGACATTCCCTCTTCCTTTCAACCTCCTTGCAGATTCAGGAATAAGCAAACAGCAAGAATAACTGAGCAAAATGAGCACGCATCAGATGTTTAAGCCCTCCTCCAGCACTTCTTATGTACATAACCAGAAGTCACTCAAGCAGCTGCAGCACATTAGTTCCAATAGTTTAACAGGCAGCTTTATAGCTCCGACAAAGACCGTGCGAGGCAGTTTCTTCCTCCCATGTTCACTCGCTGCGATAGCGAGTGCGCGATCTTTGGCAACAGGACTGTGAGAGGAGGGGTAATGTTTAATAGGTTTCTGCGGAGGAGTTCGGTTGCTTTTTTTCCTTTGCAGATCTTTATCTATAAGAGAAACACTGAGGGCAGGGGACACCATGTTGAAAACAGAATAGGCGGGAGTTAAAGCTTTGCATGCTTCTCTGGAGCTGATTTAGAAGGAAAATATTTTAAGCAGTCAAACTAGTCTTACGTTGTATTAGATCTTAGTAACTAACTTGGGGAAAACATGGCTCAGCAGGCGAGTCCAGATACTCTGGCTGTTCCTGAAGTGGATAATTCAAATTGTCAAAATCCATGCTTAAATGAAGATCTCGTGAAGACTCTGAGGGAAAACCTGTTGCAACATGGAAAACCCAGGACATCTAGGAAGTCTTCATCTTCTTCTCCCCGCTTGTCTCCTGTTATTTCTCCTCGAAATTCTCCAAGGCTTTTACGCAGGATGCTTCTGAATAGCAACATACCAAAACAGCGACGTTTCACCGTGGCACATACCTGGTAAGCAAGGAGCAGGTTGTCACGAAATATCAGGCTTGCTTTTCTTTACAGAGCATTGCTGTCAGGGCTTATATTTGTTTCTTTAATCTCAGGGTGAATCTTGAAATATAGTTGTTTTACTATTTCTAATTTTTCACTCTAATTTCAGATCTGAAGTTTAATATAAGGAGTTATATTCTAGATATAAAGGAACAATACACACCTGCTTTTACAAAAAGTATTTTCTCTGATTTCCTAGGGAATCATAACCCACCCCCCCCTCTTTTCCCAGACACACAAACAGGAGACTTGGGAAGGACTTGTACTTGGCCAGAAATAGTAGGTAGAGGGTTTTTTTTTTTTTTTTTTTTTTTTTTTTTTTCTCTTCTCCTTTTTTCTTTAATAGCCCCTCTGCTCTCAAACTCAAAAACCGAAAGTATAAGTTTGTTTTTTGACAGAGCTGAAATTAAAAACAGCAAGACAGAGAAGAATGCATACAATATTTATTCCCACTAAAAATAATGATTTTAATTAAGAGTCACTAGAATAAACAGAGAGAAGAGGCAGAAATGAATCCCCTGCTAACAGATTCACCTTTGCTCACAGCCGATCCAGTTATAAAAGTGTAGCACATTTTATAAAAGGCATTCATTTTGTTACATCAATCTGTAAAACAGCAACATAATTTCATTACTTCACTCTTTTTCAAAATGATATGTATGAGATTATTGTAATTCAACAATAGACTCATGTTTGCTTTGGTGGTCCTGGTATCTTGACATGCTTTATTCTTTTTATTTTTTCTTGTGAGATTTTCTTCAGTCTAATTTTGCAAAGAAAGCTGTTATTTAAAGAAAAATGGACAACAGAAAAATCTTCAGTAAAAGGAAGTAATGTATTCTTAGTAAATGGATTTATTTCTATGCAAGTTTATTTGCAGTTGAAATTAGATTTACACCATAGCTGTGTGACAATGCACCCTGTAGGTGCATTGCAGATTTTGTATGTCTGAATTGCCAATATCTGTATATCGGTAGCTAAAATGTTTAGGTATACTGTGTGTGCTAAATTCTAATAGAGCATGCATTTACTGGGAGAAGGTAATATAAATATAAGGATTAATCAGTGATACAAAAATGAGTATATATGTATCATAATAAACAGGAAACAGTAGAGGAGGCTGTCTGTGGTGAGCATGAGGGTGAATTGTTTGGGTGCATCACCAAGAAAATAAACACGTTAACTTATGGTGTGATAAATAGGAAAAAAATCGAAAAGTAACGCTGTTGCTCCAAGTACCAAATTTACATCTATTTTGGAATAAAAGGGTCTCCTTTCATAAAAGAATACTGTTGTTATTGAAAGGGATGGGGAGAAAACAAGTATGCCTACGCTTAAGGAATACTTGTTTTGAAACCTGAAGAGAATGTGCGTTTGTAATAGAGCTAAGTGAAACCAGCAGACTTCATTTACAACAACAAAATTGGTCTTTACTGAATAATCTGCATACTAGTCAATAAATGAGAACTTGTAGGATGAAAACTCAGGCAGAATGGTGTGACATTGTAAGATGAAAATAACTTCTCCCAAGACTTACAGAAAATCATCACAGATGACTTGTTATAACATTTGTAGACAGTTTAGGATGACAGCAAAGGTGCAGGAAGTGTATTAAAGGTGGCAGTACTGAAGCAAACAAGTTTGGGAAACTTTAAATGGCAAAGTTTGACGCAATACTAAAAGGTGGAATATTGTTTAATCACCCTCAAGTAATCTTCAGAAAGTTTTGAGTTTAGTGAGAGTGCCTTTTTCAGCATCATGTGGAGATTAGGAAATGTATGTGTTTTTTGTTTCTCCTTTCTCCTCTCCCCTCTGAGTGTGTGGAAATACTAATGCTGCAAAATGCTAACACTGAATAATTCCTCCTTAGTTCTAAGCTTGAGTTATCTTGGCCACAATGTATGTGATAACTACGGTGGGGGAAAGAGAAGTGGAGAGCTGAGCAGAGAGAGGTAGAATAAGTAACCTGTGAACCTGCAAATCACAGTAATGTTTCGTAAGTTGAGATGGAGGAGAAAACCAAAAGACTTATCAATGCAACTGATGGTGTTTACTGTCAGATGAAAAGAAGAAGCAGAAACACCATTGTGTGCCTCAACGTTGTTTGTTGCCAAATCCTCTCAAGTCCATACCTACTGCCATTTCGTCAACTGGTTGTCTATTTAGAAAACCGAGATGTGTAATACGTTGTTACTAGATTGTTTGACAATGTTGATAGTATAGCGGTCCTAATCTCATGTCCTTATAATCTATTTTAAGTGGCTTCCAGGAAGAATGACCTTTGGAGTATGTTTGTTCCCAAATGTTGTGTTAGGGTGAAACTGTGCTGGTTTGAGTAGGTATCAATTGTTCCACTGTAGTTATGACATTTTCTGCAAGGGCGCTCTCGCTCTCTTATTTCATCTAGTCAATAGTTTAAGAGCAGTGATTGGATTCATTGTGTCTTGTTTAGACCATTGTGAACAGATAAAAACACTTCAAATTTTGTGACAGTTTTTTAGACCACTAATGAGTCATTTGTATAGCCAGTTCTCTGGCTTTTTAAAATCTTGCTAGTTTTCTCTGAAAGATTTCTAGAGGTTTCAGCAGTGCTGAATAGAAAATAGAAGAAGCCCCAAATTCTGACGGCTATTACAACATGGTTCAGCTGGACACTGTGGGATCAGCATGAAATGCATCAAAATTGTTCAGTTAAGCTTATAAATATCAATTAAGTTGTGGACTGTGTTTGAAGGCAACATGGACCTTGCAATCAAAGTATCAATGCAAGCCTTTGATAAGGCTTAGAGGTCTGCCACTGTAATGGAATAGGATGCAATACTGTTGATCCCCAAATCCACTAAATCATGTGACTAGTATATGTTTTGTCATGATGATAGAGGTTTGCATTTTTAGTCATTTGGCAGGGATATTTAGTACTACATATATGGCCTGGTTGTGAGCTGTTAAAAGGCCTTTTTTCCTGTATGATGAGGTATTTAATCATAAGATGTGATGTTTATAAAAACACCATTTAGAATGGGGAGATGGTATATTATGAGAAGGCATGTGACCACTTGTGATTTAAAGAGGGGAAAAAAAAAGTTGATGCAGTATGCAAGCCTTTCAGTCTTCTTACAGAAGACTTCTGATACACCAGAAATGTTTAACTTTTGTGTTTTTTGAAAGCTACATCATGCATCAAAATTGTCATGAAAATTTTGCACAAACTGGTTCACCTACAGGAGAACTTAAACTGCTGGAGCCACTTATTTAAATCTATTCTTTCTATCAGTTTTACAGGAAGGCATGATTTGGACAGTGGGTATTTCTTTGGTTTTGTTTTTAATGGTGGGTTTCCATGCAGTGCCCTTAAAAAGAGGGTTATTTAACTTTGTTTTTGCTTGTGTGAATGTAACAGAAAACCTCTTTATATTTGTTTCTACTTGTTCTTCACTGGCTATTAGCCTTAACACTTCATGCAATTTCCTTTTTCCTCTGTATCCCCTTCTCCCGCCACCCACTGATGAGAGAGAGGCTTTCATATTGTCAATGTTAAGTTTTTAGAAGATTGAAAAGATACTGCCTGGGCAGGGAGTTGAAATAAAAAAGTGTGAAGGTTAGAGTTGCGTAGGATCTTGATTTATGACAGAGAAATTTCTGAGTAACTTCACTGTGGAGCAATAATAGCTGGTCTTGCCCACAGATGTGAAACCAAAACTAATAACTCACCTTGAACTTCAGCCTGAATCACTGTCAGTCGGTGTTAGGAAAAGAGCATGACAACTGGAAAGGCCCAGTTTTTCAAACCTCAGAGATCAGCACATCAAATATACTGCAGTAGAAATGACTCAGCTTCCCCAGAAGTCTGCGTATATCAGCTTACTGCCTGCAATAACAACAAAAAAAGTAATGGTTTAAGAAATGGTCAACACAACACCGCAGCTCAGCTCATGTTACTGTTGGGCCATAGCTGACGTAAATCAAATTTTCTGGTGTGTGTTTGAGAGACTCAGTTTCCTTAATCTCCTGGTTATCTCTCTGGGAACCGCTTTCTGAAGCAGCCTGTCCCCCTGCCCGCTTTTTTGTATGAGGTCACTAGGGCGAGATTAGATTCTGGGGTATATGACAAGACTGCTCCCCAGCTGCACGAACAGCTCATCTGTGGCATGCACATAAAAGTCTGTGGAAGGTTGTTTAGACATGTTGCATCCCACAGTTTTAGTACCTCATGGGGAAAGTCAGCTTTGTTTCTTCATGAAAACAAAAAACAAAACACCTTGCGAAAGGAAAGCAAAAAGAATAAGTATTTGTAGCAGGATAGTAAGGCCACTGCCATGTTGCAAAGAAATTGCATCTACTGAATAGAAAAATTCAGGGTCAAGGAATGCATGAGCTCCTCTTAGTATTGCCTTCATATTTTCCTGTGAACAGAATGTTCAGTAAATTTTCCTGTTGTAGATGATTTTGGACAAACTACTGATTTCTTTTTTCTTTGAGGGGGTTAGATCTAGTAATGTATGGCATTTAATATGATTAAAAACTGTTTTTTTTGTACTTGTCTTTCTATTTTCATATCTCTGTCCCCACTCTGTCTTTTGGGGCTCGCTTACTGTTCTTTAATGTATTGCTTTACGTTTTTGCTGTTTAGACTTGTTTTTTAAAATGAGCTCCCAAACCTAAATTCTTGCTATAGTTACTGACTGTACTAATATAAGTATGTGCTCAGTTATATACAGTACTTTCCTCAGAACTCAACCAGTCTTTGTCCCCACCCATAGTAAATATTTTTACATTGACTTTGGCACTCGAATACAAAAATGATAGATGCCATAGAAATAGTTTAAGCAGATAGGGGTAGGGTGTGCCATGGAGAGTGTCAGGAATGTGACTGACATAAGGGCATTGATAAACTTGCGTCTGTGTTTGTTTTGCATTGCACAATATCTTTTTATGCACTTTTAGCACTAATTACAAAAAACAACAAAACCTGAAGCTGTCAGTCATAAACATGCTGCTATTCCACAACCAAATTTCCTGAGGTGGTTCTGCATTGCTGCATTAGTGATATTTCAGTATTGTGGAGTTTACTATTGTTGTGGAATTGTAGATTCTTCTAAACTACACCTTGCTCTAATTTTCAAAATACATTTTTTTTTCAAAGACCTTTAATGCAGATCTATGTCATCTTGTTCATTGCCCTGTGCTTCTCAGGTAACTAACTAACTTATGTTTGTTGTATGAAAAGCATTGCAAAAGGAAGCTTCATTAAAGCAGAGAAGGATAACTGCGTTAAGAGCATTAAGATAGGATTGGGGTTGTAGACGATGTATGTTCTATACTAACAGATTTTGGAGAATTATGCAGAGTGGTTCCAACTTCAGTAGGAAAAGCTTTGATTATTATAAACGAATATTTCAAAGAGCAGCCAGATTGCAGCATATTTTCCTGATTTAATGAGATGCATCTACTCATAAGATTAAAGGCAATGTTTAATCAGGTTACAGATGCAACAAATTTAATTAACGATAATGTCCTTTTGGAACTATTAAAATCAAATGTACAGCTTGAAGAAAAGATTATTTGGGTAAGATGAAGATCAGAGTTGGATATTTGCAGATGTGACCTTACTTGTTTCTGTTGAATCAAGAAAATAAAGTAGCTCTTTTGAGTCTGGAAAAATCTAATTTGATTTTCACATACAACATCCTTCTGTTTTTAGCACCCTGGTTTTATTCATACTTCATAAATCAGATGACTAAATATTAATGAATATTTAAGCAAGATATCATCTGACGTATTACAGAGGACTCCTCCAGTGATTCTCAGACTTCTTAGATTGGGTTGCCACAGCCACATTCATTTTCTGGAATGGTTTGGGATCCGCTCTTCTATTTGGATGATATACATGAAATATGTATGTGAAATATGAATATGAAATATGTATAAATTATTTCCAGGAAATTGCTAGTATTTTTGCAGAAATGTCTTCGAAATATATAGGAAAAATTCAATCTGCACATTCACTCGTGTGTGTGTGGGTGTTTTTTTTTTTTTTTAAATTCTGTAAGGGGAATGTTTGTGTGTATGTCTATATGCAAACAGAAAATGGACTTGCAAAGACAGCGTGCATATGTGTATATGTTTGTGGCTGGGTATGCATATGCCTCTATTAATGGAGCAGAGTCAAGGAATGAGCTACAGGGATATGATGCTGTCTAATATTTGGAGAGTTGCTTGCAATATGCTGAGGACTTTGTACAATGACGTTAACTACTGATGACTTTATTTACTGGAGAGAAAATTACGTTGTTCCTCCCCAGCTCAAAGCTGAGGAGGCAGAGATGAGGGCAGAGTCCATCCCTTCCTAAAGAAGGAAGTTGCAAAGACTTCTGCATAGCACTAAGAGAGGAATCTTATGTTAGAGCAGAGATCCTGGTATCAGAAAGGAACCCCTGAAACCAGTTCATCTTGGTCAATGAGCAGTCAAAGACTTGGTTGTACAAAACAGTAATAAATATAACAAAAACAAGGGGGTAAGGAAGGAGAAAAAAAAAAAAAGGGGGGGGGGTAACTTTCTCATCATAAATCTGCTAGTATCAGGTCACTTTTAGTTGCTGGTTTGAACCTGGTAACTCCATTTCCTTTTAGAGCTGGAACAATTGCATCTGTTCTGTCCTTCCAAAGGAAAATCTATGTCAGCCACTTTGACTAAGTCACTGTTTTTCATGGCCTGTTTTGTGCTGGACAAAATTTGTTAAAAATTCTGTATGATTTAGGAGTAATGGCGCTGATTTCTCTAGTTCTGTCTCTGTTTAGAAATTACCTCAAAAAACAAAGACCTGCTTTGCAAGAGCACCTTTATGTCCCCAAACTTTGATTATATATGTTATAGTGCTGTATTGTATTGCATGCTATCATCTGCAATTTCAATTGTTTTAACCACTATAGCCTTCTAACATCATAAATTCTGTTTGATTTCTTTTTTTTTCTTTAATGGTTTACAAAAAACTTTTTTTTTTTTTTGTAGAACAGTCTTATTAGCTTTTGTCACCTGACATCTTAGGATGACTATTAGGCTCAAATCTTCCATGTGCCTTCTTGCTGGATCACTGTTATTGCATCTTATAAACCGCTTGTTATCTTCGCTTCTGTTTTGCAAGTGTCTGTGCAAGTGTCCTATTTGTCTTTGGTTTGGTAATACATGCTGCTCATTTTTTGCCTATGCCTTAACAGACTTATAGAGGTTCGTTCTGCATTAGACACATTTTCAGTGCTTTCATGCAAGTTGAATTAAGGAAATAAGGTTGCTTAGCAGCCCTTTTCTCTGTTTTGGGTTGCAATGCTTGACTGTAATTTGGGTTTATATTAAGGATTTCACAGGTGTGCTATAATTGCCTATATTTGACTTTAAAGTGTGTGTGTGTTTTTTCTTTTTCTTTTCTTTTTTTTTTTTTTCTCCTCCCTCATAGGAATTTGTATCTCTTAGTAGGTACATTTCTTCTGGGAATACATGTTCTTACAGCTGTAGTACATCCTGACAACGAGCTGGCTTTTCCTTTTCTCACATTCTCAGAGCTTCAGCTTCCTTGGGATTTGTAGTTACTTGTCTGTTTTCTGTCTTACTACATTTCTTATTTCTTAATGAATTCTTTGTTCATACTTTTTTTCCTTCTGGTACCAACTACTGTTTTTCCATTGATGATCAAGGAGCAGCACATTACAACATTGTAAAGGTTTGTAACAGCAAGAGATAAGCCAACACTGAGTGAGAAAGGAGGAGAGAGGAATCTGGGCCTCTGTGACAGGCTGCCAGTCCCACAAAGAAAGCAGCTATTACCAAGAACTAGCTATTTCTATCCTGCTGAAAAATGCTATCTGCCACCCATCTTCTGACTTATTGGTACAGTGTGGCAAGCTGGTACTACTTGAAGTCTTAATTCTGTCCTGATCTGCTCTTAGGACCAGCCTCTAGCTGGGGCAAGTAATGTCAGACAGGCAGGCTCTGTCTACAGCAGAATATGGTCACTTGGATGTGACGGGATGTACTGCCAGATCCTTCCACTCCTGCCCAACTAATGCCTCTTCCTGATTACTAGATGGTAACAGCAGCATCTCCTCCCACTGCACAATTGTGAGGAATAACCCTATAAAACATCTACTATTTAGCACTTTGTGAATCAGTACGCTGAATACATTTTCAGTGGGTTGACTTCACCTTTTCTAAATCCTCAAAATTCAGCAAGCAGCCATACCTCCTTATGCCTTCATTGGAAATGTCATTATACTGTGTATGCTAGTGCTAATCTCTTCTGCTCATCACACGTTCCCCTCTTAGTAAGCATTCAGTCTTTTCTATTCATTATTTTCAACAGTTTAGCCTTCAATGAGTCTCAAAAGCATGTACTGAATTCATATTCAAAAAAAAAAAAAAAGCCCACTTTGTGAAGGGCTATGGAGAAATGAAAGAAAAGGGCAGAGTTTTTTTGTCCTTCACTTTTGTAAAGAAATGTGTGTAGCTGCTTTATGCAAACACAAGATGTTTTTAAAAGTATTTTGTCTATATATCCACTTTAAGGCTCCAGCTTGCTTAAAATTAGGTTAAGACAGCAAACAGGCTTTATCCAAAGTAGATTTCATAGTATGTGTATGATTTTTCCAGATTGATCTGAGCAACAAAATCTTCCATATTAAAGGAAAAAGTTATTTATGAAGTTGCATTCTAATATTGCAACAATTTGCTAATTGCATTCAAAAAATTAGTTGATTCAATTACATGTAATCATATATAATTTGTAGAATACACTGGTGTACAATCACAGGTAACACATGTTATTTTCTTTTGAGGATGCCATGGCTTAGTGAAAGAGGAATTTGGAGAGCCAGCTATCGTATGCTCAGTCTTGCCAGGGACTTGCTGCACAGCAAGAAAAGAATCTTTAAAACCTACTTCCATCAGTACAATCATAAACTACCTGTTCTGAATTACTTGAAAATATCACCTACCTACTGGGCCTAAACCATCTATCTTTTTGAATATATAACATGCTATATGTAAATTTATGCTATCATAGGAAATATCACATAATTAAACATGGAAGGCAGTAAGATCACAAAACAAATATTAAGAAGACTAAGTACTGAGCTCACAATGAGCTCAGTTGAGTGCACCTGCATGCGTGCAAACACACGTTACTGCAAAAGATATATTTGAAACTTGAACTAGCATTTCTCCAAGTACGTAATGGTGGCTTTAGAAGAATGTAATGTATATGAGAATAGCTAAATCAGATTAACCCAGCTTGTAAAAGAGTATCGGAGAACAATTTTTTTTTTTTTTTTTTTTTTTTCAATACTGAGTGCAACAAGTGTGGTCTGGAGAATTGCATGCAGTTCTTCTGTGGGTTAGAAATCCTTGTCTGTGGTGATTGTATGATGTGCATGTTTTGGAGAAAGAGGTTGTCGCTATGATCACATAATAATTTGTGACATCTGGAGTCACTAGTGTGGAAGCAGCTATGACAACAGAGCCTTTGGCCTTTCATCAAGAATGACTTGCTGAGCTTGTCTTTCATTTTCCATATATTCTCAGAGCTATCGTGTTCTCCTTTCCATGTACTACATTTAATTAGATTCGCCTCTAGACAGACCTTATAAAACAGAAGAATTGTCTGTCTTGTGGCTATGCCTCAAACTGCTACTTGCATAAACGGAAGAAATATTATAGGGCTTTTATGCCCTGATATAGTTTGCTGTGAATTGGTGTGACATATACAATTGAAACAACATTGTTAAAACATAAATGAGGTAAAGACAGGTAGTAGACAAAGCAGTTTTCGTCTGTAAAACTTGTTTTGATAATCATCTAGATATAGGTTTACATTATGAACTGGAACTGTTTAATAGGGTGTTTAAACAGAAAATAAATGATTAGGACTTTGAAAGGTAAATTCTAACCTTATGAAGGCAACCCTGTTTCTTTGCTAACAGTGTTGCATATGGGTGCTTATGTAAGATAGTATGCTTAAGTTCTTCTGAGGTAGGCTTCATGAGCTTTGCCATGAGAAGATTAACGCTCTTTTAAAATTTAAAGTGTGTATTCTGCAACAAATTATATAAAGTGAAAGAAATAAAATACTTTGTTAGAAGGATAACTTACCAGTGGATTTTTTTTTAAAACTTTGATGTAGTCTTAATTTCTGAAACAAAATTCAGTTCTTACACAAACAGCAATTCTTTTAATGATGCTTAGATCTTAGACTAGACTTAGCTCATTATACAGATTCTGTAAGGGTAGCTGATAATGAATGACTTCACAAAAGTAACTGCAAACATGTGATTCTATAAAGAAAGCATCCTATTTGCTCTAGAGAATTAAAGGATTTTCCCAAAGGAAAAGTCTGCCAAAATATATTTTGCAGACAGTATGGTGCAGGTTGCATTGTAGCCTTGTGGAACCACAAGGAAGCAAGAGTCTTCTCAGGTAAGAAATTTGAGATGAAAGCCTGGAAGTAGCAGTTTAAATGTTTTGGAGAATTTGAATGCAGATGAATAATTACAGAAGCTTAGGGGAGTGCTTTCAGCTACCAGTCGTGTACTTTATTAGAATTGGAGGAAGTAATCTGTAGTGAAAAATAGGCTACAAATTTGTTTTAATTGTGAGACTTCATGTTTTATTTTACGGGAGGATGGTATGTAGCTGAGGCAACTATGTCAAACAGAGTTCGCTCAATAAATTGGCATAGCTTCAAATGCATGTTTTACAGAGCCTGTCATTCTTCACTAACACAAAATCTCATGTGAGTTTGCCTTATCGTTAACATTCAAGAAACTTTAAATAAATTATGAAGCTCTAACAATATTCTCTCAAGCTTTAAATGTTGCTATTGCCACGGCTTCTGTTACTACCTTAGAGTATAATGCTGCGTATGGCTAGGTGTGTATTTTTTCACAGTATTTTTGATGATGATTTTTATTTCAGCCTGCATATCTTGACATGAATGGTACAATAACAGTTATTCCGGATCTGAGAGAGAATTTTAGCTATTTAGCTACTGATTCTTTTTGCTCTGGTTTTTCGAGTCAGTAACAAGGTTAATGACAGCTAGTAGAACAGTCATCACCTAAATGCAGTTCCATTCAGGAATTGAATGTTGGTGACTGCAGCCAATTAGAATTATTTGTCCTTAGCAGAGGCACCCCCTAATCCCTTCTCTGGTCTTGGAGAATGAGTAGCAATACCATCCCAAGTCCCGTACCGCACGTTTACCTCAGGGTGTAGAAAGTCAATGTTTAGTGGTGTAAATTTGCACTTCAACTTCCTTATAAAAATATGTTCATTTGGTCTAATTTAAACTTTTAGTTACAGAGTAAATTTACCCAGATGTACTTTATGAAAATGCTAGTGCTGTAGGAAACTTTATTAAGCTGGTAGGCTTTCAATAAAGTATATTTAAAAAAAAAAAAAAAACTGTTGTGTGCCCTGGCATTGGGAAATACCATACTTCTGCTACTATTAGTAAGCAGTATCTAACTGAGATGAAAGAGGGGAGGTGAGCTTATGTTTTTTTTTTTTTTTTTTTTTTTTTTTTTTTTTTTTTTTTTTTTTTTTTTTTTTTTTTT
>JAYECN010483762.1:55109-126007 GCA_035222435.1 Microcambeva ribeirae
AAAAAAAAAAAAAAAAAAAAAAAAAAAGACTAATGCTACCGTCTAGTTGTTAACAGCATGGATATTGGAGACCTAGGAGAAATGTGGGTTTCGTAATGTTGGAGCTTATCTGCACTATGAAAGTCATCTAATCAGAACCTACTCCAACTATCTGCGTCACTTGTCTTCTCAAAGACTGCCCTTGGTATATTGACCAAAGAGTATAGTATAGGTCAAGTATGATTTAAGTGGTCATCCAATTTCAGATTAATTTAACAGTCATGCCATTATTATTTGCTGAAGTTTAGCCAGTATAAAAAGAAAAGTAATGACTGCTTCCATAGCAAGGGCCTCTTCTGTCTGCTCTTTGCCACCAGTGACAAAAGAATTTCTCAGTAGTTCCCTAGTAAACTTCTTAACTCTTATACTTGTTCTGACATAATTGCATGATTTACAGCGTGTAGGGTTTTTACACTAATTTTAAGTTACTTTAGCTTTTAAGGAGGTTTTTTGCCTGTAGAGAAGGGTATTCTCCTGGAATGTGATTTTTATAGGGGTGTGTGGGATGTGGTGTTCTTTTTTCTTCCCCCCCCCCGAATAGTGCATAAAATTATCAGTAGCAGATTTAAAGTAAAAGGTGATGTGGCTTAGAAATACTTCTGGCAATGGGGAAAAATAAATGCTACTACAAAATTAATATTGCTGAATCATTTATTTTCCTGCTTGCTAGTTTGTGTAAAAGTCTACCTTTCCTCTAAAAACAAATAACAAAATATTCTTAAGCTGGCAGTTTTTGATTCATTCCTCTGAGAACAAATGTTTGGGTGAGGGTTAGGAAGGACTCCTATAAAACTTGTTCTTTTTCCCCTTTGTTTATTTGAACAGAGCATTATGTTCTAACATATAATTTTTAATTTCTTAGTATTCAGTTGTTTCTGAATAGGAAATGGCTGTAAGGTAACTGACCAATATAGTGAGAGAGGGACTTTAGATACCTCCAATTTTTTTCATGATGAATTGCGAAGCACAGTTTTAACATTTGAAAGAGTTTGTGTTGCATAAATATGTATTCTATAGGATAGTACCTGTATCTGTATCCAGACGGTCCTGTTAAATCTATCTCTACTTGTATAGTGTGTGTGTGTGTGTGTATATATATGTATATGTATCTCATAGTGATGTCAATATAAGGCCACAGTAGGAGGGGAAGGAAGACAGAACTGCAGTTGTGCATTTATCTCAAAAGAGCAAAATAGATGCATAACTGTTGTGTGATTGCTGTATGCAACTGTCTAACATCATCAGAGAATGTGTTTCACTAGCTCAGAGAGCAGGGTCGTGCATAAACAGAATACAAACTAATAACTTGTACTTGGAGTAATAACAGGCAAATAAGTGTCATTGAGTTTAAGCAAATTCAAGTAGTGTAACACAAAGCTTTATGGATATAGAATAAGACTGAGTCCAAATATGCTGGAATTCCAGTGTCTGCTATCATGTCTCATTTTGTGGTTTTAACTAACTTGTTTATATTCTTCTAAGTATATTAATTTTTTGTGACATAAATATTATAATATTCAATTTAGTATTTTTCTAGGGCTTGCCAGATTTGAAGTGCAATTAGTGTTTATTGGTCAAAATGTTCGCTTTCATCTTCTAAATATTAAATGTTCGTTCACAGTTTCAAGCAGTGTCAGCATTCTAGATATTGTAGGAATCTATGAAAACACTGTGCTTGCATTGAACGTATTAATTGAAGCAAGACATAACAAAAAAAACACGTACCAGCTTCAGGGGTGTTTTTCCATGCAATTTTAAAACTATATAATCTGGAAAAATATTATGGGGGAGTATGGCTGAAATGAACTTCATTCTGTGGCACCTTTGTTTTTAAAAGTTAGTATCTATAACCCTTAATTCATTGTTTTCATTATTTCCAATAACTTTTCCTCCTTTCTTGTATACTTGATGTAAGGCAAATTAGCATGGCATACATCATGGGGATTTCCTGCTCTCAGAACAGCAAAGGAGACACAGTTGGAGAAGAAAGAAATGGGTATCTGGAAGAAATCTTTCCTTATCATTCATGTGCACCTAATGGGTCACTTGGGACAGCAGTCCTAATTACAATTCACAAATAAAACGGTGGTGATACTTGGGAGTAGACAGGAATTGTTTTCTGTTCAGTCTGGAGGCATTAACTATTGCAGTGGTGCAACGCAGGCAAGAGTGAAAGGACCTTGCTCATAGTTTTCGTCATCAGCTTATGCTATGGCATAGTACAAATAAGATTTCATACTTTCAAAAAGTGTTAGAAGGTATCGGCATCCATTTAGAACTAGAAGAAATCAATAAAATAATTTTGTTTGGGGTATCCATAAAAACAAAAAGGGCTTGTGAATTTATTTTTTTTACGTGACAAAGAACTTCATCACTTTTTCTATAGCAACAATTCATCTCAACTGTAGAAAATCTGTCAACAGCTCTACGTAGTATTTCACTATCTAACAACAGCAAAAGTCTTGAGGTTATATTATGCAGCCCTATTGTATAAAACTTTTGGGGCATATTGGTATATGAAATTTTCAAAGAAATTGAGGCAACGTTTAGTGACAGAATATTTCCCCCAGTGCAAATGAGTGATTCAAAACAATAACAGGTATCTTTTATTATATAATCTTCAACTATACTGATACTTTTTAAAGAAATAGGATATAGGGATGGAAAATCTTTTTTTTTTTTTTTCTTTTTTTTGTTGGTGTTGTAAGGAACATGACACTTTGAGGGGCTTTGTATTTTTCACATGTGCTCTAAGCTGACCTTGCATGTAAAATGCAGTGATTTAGAAACAAAGGGGGCTTCCTTTCTGTCCCCAAAATGAGAGGCCCTGAATTCAGATGGGACTGGGCTGACTGCTCTCACACCATTGCAAACCTCTTGGAATCTATCTGTAGGATGCTGGGAAAACAGTGAAAAGGAGAGAACTTGATGCTTTTCTCTGTGTTATACAGAGGCAGGAACTGCTTGTTTTTGGCAGGGCAGCAGAGGTGTCCAGACAGAGCAAAGCCAATTCATTTGCTTAACTTTTATATTCATTTTGTTTTCTAATAAAAATTAGCAATACACAGTTTCTGCCAGTGGAAATTTTGGCTTGGATGTCTTGACAAGGACCATATGCAAACCACACAAATTTCCTAAAAATGAACAAATATTAGCACCTCATTAGCCAGAGCCGAGTCTACTCTGCTCCTTACTTGTAACAGCTGAGGACCAAACCTGAGCTAATATATTTTGCTTGTCATCATCCTTATCGTCTCTGGTATGTGCTGCACTGACCTTGATAGTATGCAGCTCGCTGAAGGGGCAAGCAGTATAAAAGGGTACCTGACTTCAAAAGGTTTAGACTTCTCTGGGGTAAGGAGAGAGCTGAAACAAAATTATTTGGAGTGATTTTCTCTTCCTTAAGTATAAAGCCTTTGTGCTGCCCCCAAATTCTGTTCCCTAGTTTGTTCATTATACAGTTTCCAACCTCTGTGGAGCATGAAAAGGGCAAAATATAGCCATATTTTGGACAGGCTTGGAATGGCAAATTCTGCCATTCTTAACATTGGAGTTGGAATTGGCTTTAAGATCTTAAGATTTTTTTTCTATGGCAGCTTGAATTTTTTTTTTTTTTTTTTTAAAGCAAAGAAGAGAATCTCATTAAATATTACAATTTCTCCTTCATTACTCCTTTGTAGGTCTAGCTATGCTGCATAGACCTTTGATATTTATGTTAAGAATGATTTGGCAAGGAGATGAATGAACCCCCTAGTATTGTGGTGGAGGATCTGCGTAACGTTGGACTAAGATAGTACATTAATCCACCTATCCCTAGCTGGCAGATGTTTAATAGGCAATATTGCATAAATTGCCCATTCGTAGGCATCTGTAGGGATTGTATTTTTCCATCTGATTCAACTGGAAGAGTTATGACAGGTTAGAGTCTAAAATTCTTGCTTTGGAATTGTGTGATTTTTAAGGTATGACATTTAATTTTCTCAAACATTCCAAAGAGACATTATAATTACATATTAGTCTTAGAGCAAATATGAAGTTGATAACATTTGTGGTGTAGTATAAAATGTCATTTTTAGGTCAATTTTCTTAAATATCGAAATCAAAATTCTGGAATTGCACAGACTAGAGTATACTCAGTCTCATTTCAGATATGCTTTTCCTTAGGTGCTTAGAGAATCTTCTTTGGATGTTAAATGTAGCTTTTAAATTGAGCTAGTTATAATAATCAACTTATTTCTGAAAACGCATTTCTTTATTAGAGTTTTCTTAGTGCTGGTGGAATGGCAAAAATTGCTTTCTCTGTGATGCTCTAGTCAGGTAAGGGAAGTCAGAAAATCCTGGTCAGAAAATAAATATAAAAAATATTTAGATATATAAATATATATCCGCATATTTCTTTGTGTTCTCTTACATTCTCATTCATTTTATGTTCTAGTACTTTTTTGCATCTACAGCTGCAACCCAGTGAGTGGATCTCTGATCCACTAATATCCATTATAGTGCTGTGATCCAGATTCTTCATAAGACAAAATGTTTTGAAACTCTTAATTTCTGTGAGGAAAAGAGGAGGAAGTTAAAATTAAGAGCCAAATTAGTTTTTAGGACTTGAATATATTTCAAGCTGCTTGAGAGTAGAGAAAAAAAAAAGTGTAAAACTATTGTAATACTAGCAATTTTCTCAATTTAAAAAATGTGGTTTCTGTTTTAAACTCTATTATCTTTTAAAGGTAGCTTTGCCAAAAGCAATGATAATGAATTAATTTTGCAGAGGATATTACTCTCTGAATAAACTTTTCCATATCCTAAGTCCAACTGAAATGTAAATGTTTTCTCACATGTAAATTGCAAACAAACAAAATCCCAGGAACAGTTATTGCTGCCAGGGTGTGAGGTCATGATGGTGAAATGAAAATATATTGACTTAAGTATTAAAAAGAAAAAAAATTCAAATTAAGTACATAAATGTAGTCTGTTGTTGTTGAACTGATTGTTAATGTGAGAATATATTAATATATGTTAAAATTATACTGACCACTTTAAGATATATTTTTTCATTTACCATAATAATGATAAAGTGACAATGCAGTTATAAATATGATAAGGTTCAGAAAAGTATGATCCATCTATTCTTGTTTCTGATAAGCTTAAACTCAGAATGCAGAGATATTGCCAGCAGTTTTGTTTTATTTACAGAGAGGAGAAGAAAAAAATAAAAAATAAAAAAAAATGAACATCAAAATGACAAAATAAGTCATTTCCTTGCAAGCTGGTTCTCCTCAGATACAGGGTAGTGCCTAAGCAGGAGACCAGTGTGATTTCACTGCTCTTTCTGCTGTGCTGCTTGCAGCAGTGAGGCTCTGAATTGCCTCAGAAACACCCTGTCTGGGCACGCCGGAGGTAGGGGTGGGTGCTGTCAGAAAAGGGCAGCTGGCTGTTGGACTAGCTCAGGTCAGCAATGACTTTGGGGCCACCACCTTGTGCTGGCGGCTCCCAGTGACATCCTCTCAAGGGCTGAGCCCAAAGGAACAAATGAGCAGGTGGGAGGAACAAAAAATGCCTATGTGGAATGACTGTTACCATAAATCTATAGTATTTAATTAGGGAGAGGAAGCAGGAGTTTTGTTTGTCCTTCTCTAATACAATTTTATAAGTTCATACACTCATGTATTTCTGTAGTGACACTGGGAAACTGTTGCAATTGAGGAGGAACAAATATTCTACTAATGTTTATAGCAGCACAGTTAAATTTGCACATCTGCAAGACTAGAGATTTTTAAAAAATATTCTGGGTGCCTATGGAGACTGATATGTACAGTATAGCGAATGTTCCAGAAAGTCAATCAAAAATAAGAAGATATTGATTATACCTTCTTACCATTCATTTTCTCAGAATTCTTTAAAAATATATTCATATATATTAATTTAGAGGTCAGTTTGGCCAAATAAAGTAACATTACTTTAACTCAGAATGAGAATCTACATTGCTATTTTATATAATTTAACTAAGCATGTTAACTAACGTCTTCAGTGGAACAGTCACTACTCAGTGCACCAGATCCCCTCTGCCAGAATTCTGGTTGATCTCTGTTCTCTGAGTTATCAGGGTCTATAAGGAATAATGTCAGGGCACAATATTTTATCAATTGACTGTTTTTTTTTCTCAGTTTAATAACAGATTTCCACCAAGGGACTCTCTCCAAACAGTGAATGGATTGATTGTATCAACAAACAATATTTTAGGGCAAAGCTATTCTCTGTACCTAGAAAGGGGGAAGCAAAGCAGCTTGGAATACATGGGATGGAAGAAACAGAAGTGTTTAAGAGCAAACCAACCCCCCCTAGCATAATAAGGAGGAGTTGTAGCACCTTTAGGAGCCATGAGCAGAAAGCTGTGCATTCATTGCACTTCTCTGCGTTGCCTGGAGACTGATGGTGGGATTGCCGCCTTCATTGGCAGTCCCTGGGCTGCAGTGTGTCTGGGACACTGGGATGAATGGAGCTTGTGAGGGAAACGATCTTAAAGCCATTTACTGAATATTTTTTTTTCCAAAATATGACTAGTGCTACTACATGTCAGTACAGTTTAAGAATGTATAGAAAACATGAAAGTACTTTTCAGTATAGTAGTTAAAGCTCTGTGAGTTCTGTTAATCAGTAATGTATTTTCATTGCATACAGACACAGAGCTAGCTTCATAATTCAAAGTAACAATTGCTAGTAGCTTATCTGGATAACTGATATGCTGCCTACTTGGCAGAGGTAGATATGTTATAATGCTATTACTAAAGTGGAAAATATCACATGTATCAGACTGTTAAATATTTGCAAATGTTATAATTTGCAATATATATTAAAACAATAGTAGCCTTAACAGTTGGAAGGATACAGGAATGCTGTATAGCTCACAGAAAAATGGCTTTTTTTATTGTACCAAGTTCTGAAAAAGAAAAAAATATTAATATGAAGGTAATACAAAGGATTAAAAAAAAAAAAAAAAAAGAAAAAAGCTCAAGGATTCATTGTAGATAGTCCCTGAAAATACCAACTCTATGCTAAGTGGAAACAAAAAGATATTCAGAATGTTAAAAGTTATAGGATTAGCGATTTAAAAACAAAGCAATTAGAATATGATTTTTGAGTTTGGAGAAGGACTGACAGTAGGGTAATATATACATAATTATGAATAGTATAAAATATGAATAACAAGCAATCATTTGCTATTTCTTTTGCAAGAACAAGGTCACTTACTGAAATGGCTAGGCGGCAGGTTTTAAACAAAGCTGCTTTTGTGTTGTTTTCTTTTTTAATGATTTTTTTTCACTCTATTTGGATGCTAAAGCACACATGATTTCAAACATGATGAGACAAAACCCTAGCAGAAAAGTCTGTTAAGAGCTATTAGACACAAGGTATCAGCCATGACTGTGACTACAGTGCCCTGACTTCAGGGGTCTCAGTTCTGGATGAAATGGTTCAGCAGTATTTACATCTGAAATATGACTGTATCAGAGCCAATAAATCCAACCCGTCTTGCCTTAATTTTAATACTTTTTGAGTCATTTGCCATCCCCTTGAAAGCTTCATCTGTTCACCTGAATTGGCTTAGTTATTTGCATGCACTCTGAATATGTCTGCCCATCAAAAACGTTAGACAGTTTTGCATCCGCCTCTAATTCTGCTGAGTTAATAACATTGCCTGCCCCAGGAGAACACTAATTCTTCTTCTTTTGAAGGGCTTTGCTTTGGCCTTCACTGGAAAAAGTCATGACCTTTTCTAAGTATGACAGCATAAAGCTCTTTGGTGACTTAGTTCCTTTGATTTGATTCATTGACTTCACTTGGTTTGATTTGATTATCTGAATGTGCCTGCCTGTTTCTTTTTTTTTTTTTAAGTTAGAGAATTTAACAAAGGTTTTTGGGGAAAATACCTTGTTCAGCACAGCTGAGGCTTAGGAATTTCTTATTTATGTTTTATTGCTAAAAATCAATCTAATTTGATCTATTAGAAAATAAATAATCATGCAGTCCCTTTCACCTAGATTAATTTTTGTCATTGTGTAATTGCAGAGCAGAAATTTTACAGGAATTTAGTTCCATTGCCTTTAATTTTAGGATATGGAAATATTCTGTTTCCTTTGTTCAGTGTCTGTTATTTGTTATTCAAATAGAATCTGACTTAGAGTGTTCAATAAATATAATTAAGGAAGAATTACGGTTTTGATGGGGTATGACACTTCTGTCTTTTCTTCTATAAATGGTGTTCTTGCAGAATAATGTAAAATCTGCTGCTGTTTTTGACACTGCTTCAGCTTTGTATGTGTGTGACATGCATCAGTAATGTGGAATGCAGAGAAGGAGGGGGGATTAATTCTAAAGGACCAGTGAGTAGGGAGGCAGCAGCTTGCTGTCAACTAGAAATACCATTCCTCAGAATTTCAGAACGCATTTCAGCTGACTGGAGACCAGAAGACATTTTCTCTGATTATCTTTTATTTGTTTTTAATATTCCTTTTATTGGAAAGGTTTTCATTGCCTGTTTTCTCTCTTTAAAGCATAATTTTGGATTGCATTACAATTTAAGACTTACTCTATCATAGAAGGTGCAAAAAGGAAATTAAGTATTACATTTCATCTCTTCAAGATTTTACATTTCTATGGGGTTTTAAGGATGAAAAAATGAAAATAAGTTTGCTCACAGATTAAATATCTATCTAAAAATCTAAGGACTTCAAATGTTTTTGTTTGCATATATACATTTGCACTCTAATTAAAAATGTGTCATTTTTAACTAACTTTTAACATTGCATATTCTCTGGTAATATTTTTTGTGTATTTGTCAATCCATTGAATAAATCAATGTCTTCTGTCTGCCTATAGCTGGCTTAGCATGTGCTAGGCTTGTCATAATAAGGTAAATTAGACAAGAGCTTGGGAACTGAAAGGAGAAAACATAAGGTAAATCATTTTGTTAAGATTTTTGCATAAATTGTCCAACTGAGGAATTCATAAAACTTTTGCTTTGTACCTATACATACATAAAGCATATGTGTTCACTGCAAGTTAGCTTGAATGAGTGGCAATACAAAATGGCAGTAGCCGCTGTGTACCCTCTAATACGTATTGAGTATGTCAAGTAGGATATTGTAGATTGAGAGATCCTGAAAAAATTGAGGCCTACACATTTCAAAAAAAAAAAAAAAAAAAAAAGCAGATAAGAATGTTTATTTTGTCAATTGATTAAAAATTGACAACTGATGAGCTGTTATAACTCCGGCTCATGTTATGGTGAAATAAAGTGCTATATGAATTTGCAGCACGTCCTCTGCTTCCATATCCTTGTTGTTGACACCCCATGAACCACTACTGTAATGCCATGGTCCTGTGCTGTGCTTTGGGTGGCTCTTCATAGCTTTGTCCCATTCTGGCACTGCTCCCACCAGGCCCCCTCTGAGAGCGGCTGCTGCCTGGGCTGGCTCCTCATGCTGCAGAGGGAGGAACAGCCCAGAGGTGAGCCTCACCCTTTCTTTTCCTTTGCTGATGCTGTTTTTCCTTCTCAGAAGTGCGGAGCTCAGTGAGCTGCAGCTGTTGAGTTCAGGCAAAAAAGATGGAAGGATTGGAAATTTTAGGTGGGGCTGAAGGCAGTAGCTGTTGCCACAATTCTTATTACATTTCCCTCTGCAGAGTTGATATTTTTCTGAGTGTGTCCATTTACATCATATTGACAGAGGGGCAGGATGGTAAAACAGAAGGAAGGTTTCACAGAATTATGGCCCTTGGCCAAAGCGTGGTTGTGTTGGGGAAGCCTTGGTATGGTGGATGATTATAAAAACATCACCCATCTTAACAGCACTCAAAGAGCAAAAACCACAGAGCAGTAGTCTTGTAGAAACTTGTTACTCCAAGGAGACTAGTCCGTCTTCCAAAACTTAGTCGTAACCACACCACCCCTTTGGCAGCCCGAGCCCCAGCGGAGCCAGATCTGTAATCTCTGCGTCCTGCTGCACAAAAGCCCTGCAACACCTGGTCTGCTGTGATGGTGGATGGAAGTTCACAGCAAAGTTCAAGCTGTTTGTTAGCAGCGGTATTACTGCTGCTGGCATTTAGATAATTAGGGTAAGACAATGACTCAGAAAAATGATGCAAGCAAGAACAAGTTGCCTGTTTCTGTTTCCCCAGAACAAGGGGAGCGGTAAGCAGAAGCTTACCGTAGTGTTGGGGTGCAGCCTGCTTGCCTGAGCTTGTAGGTGAGATCCCACCTGTCCAAAGGTGATTTGTCTCTGAAGTGGTCTCGTGGCTGGCCATGACCGCTGGTGCAGAAAGGAAATTACCTCAGTCCTCTATTTTCTTTCAGTTTTGCTGAGCCACAGTGTTCCAGCCCCATGTTATAAAAAATGAGTCATGATACAATGTAGATTGTAATTACAGCTTTTAAAGGAATTTAACTGCGACTTGGATTTATTCGTACAATTAGTGCCTATTATTAGGAGAACAAAAGCTTTAAGAAAATCTAGACAGTCCATTATTGTGATTAAAAAATCATTCTACTATGATATTGAATGAAAGATAAAATACCTTGCTAACTTGTAATATTCATTTTTCTCTAGGTGTACATTTTTACATTTAATAGTAGTCTCATACAGAAATGCTGAAACTGAAATACTGCAACATCCTGTTGGTGTAGGGCAGTCTTTAGAGCCAATATCTGAGACACAGCATCTATAATGTATATAGAAAACAATGTCATACATAATATAAGATATGGCTATATATTGTGAAGTTTCTTATTGTTGTTGTTAGAGTTCTTTCATTGTTATAGCAGACACGTTTTGAGGGAAATTTCATATACATTTGGGCTGGTAAAGTCTACAAAAAAAAAATCAGGTATACAGGTCATGATTATGTGAAGACCTGTTTTTAAAATAAGATATGAATGATTTTGTAAGTCTTAGAATGTGAACAATTTTGAAATAAGGCTGTCAGAACACATGAGATTTAGGTTTCTGTAGGGAAAGCATGCTTTTCAAACTTAATGTTCAGCAGCTTTTCATTCCCACTTTGCTTAGGGTGTTTGCATACACTGAGCAACGTGGGGAGTATGAGAGACAAGAGGAGATACTTATGGTTAAAAGACGACAAATAGTGTAAGTGTGAAAACAGAACTGTTCTATGCCCAAGGCCAGGTTAATGGTTTCTCTACTCCTATTTGTTTCGCTGTAAATTCACTTTTAAAAATAAGGAGAAAATAAATACCTAATATCTATAAAGCGATGAAATCTGAGAAGGAAATATCTCCTTCAAGGTATAATTTTCCAGTTGAGTATTTACATTATTTCATAGCATATTTTCCTGTTTTATAACTCATAAGAAAACAAGCATTTAGTTTAATGGAGTTATCACTTTATATAGTAGAAACGCATAATGCATTTCTTGGTTGTGTAATAGGTAATATGTTGCACAATTAGGTTGTTATTTTGTTGGCAGACGATAACGTTCACAACTGCTGTTCTAAACCTCGGCATGGTTTGTAAAGGTCTATTTTACTTATGTTTAAGTGTTAATTATTATAATACTTTTAAGGCTAAAACTTAAAACACAGAATACTGTGAAAGAAAATATCGAAAATATTTGTTTGGCCTTTCTGACTATTTTCTTTGTGACTGTACAGATACAAATAAACTTATCTAGTAACTGCATTTTTAAAGAATTTTCAAGTCCATTTCATGCCAATGAGTGTGAATCAGGATTAAGTTTACCTAAGCTAAGTCCATTTGTGATAATCTTTGTAGAATTGCAAATTCTTGCAAAGATTATCGCAGTCTCCAAAATTCATTTTTGGATTTTTGCTGATGTAATTTGCTGATGAGAAAAAATACATGCATTCTAGATTGGATAAATTAGAAAAGTTAAAATTCATGTTGAAGGAAAATAAAAAGAACAGTCACAAAGAAAGGACCACGTTATCTGATATGAGAGGAGGTTACATGTTTCCCATCCTACCTGTAGCTACAAGCAAGTTTATTTGGTTTGCTATGAATTACTAGGCTGTTGTTGTTGTTGTTGTTGTTAAACACTTGCTGAACTCAGTACCATATATTGCGTTGAGAAAAATTTATGGTTTGAGGCAAGACATTCATTCCCTGAAACCTTTGAAGGTATTAATCTTGTTTCACAAACCCACAACACCCACAAACACACTTTCTGCTAATGATAAAAATGTGAAATAATGGAATAATTGTGACTTGGGATTAACTTTTTTTGGCCCAGTTTTGTGTAGGTAGAATGGCCATCGCCTACTGAGGCACGTGTTTAATCCAGCAGTTGCAATAAATTGACTAGCAGATCATAAACCTATTCACCAAAATTCCTCAAACCGTGGAGTATTAAACATCACTGTTGTTTTTTACTCAAATGAGCAATAGCGAGATTTCAGTGCTACTAAACATACCAGTACTGTGGGGTAGATAGGCAATTCCATAGTCACCCAGGCTTCTGCATGGGGCTGACTGCAGGTGGATTTTTCGAGATTGGCATCACCTTTCTGGAGTGTCTTCCTCACAGAGAATGAGAGATGGAAGAACAATTTTCAGATACGTATATACACCTATGCCTGTATGGACTAATCTTGTGCAACTTAGTTGCGAGCCAGCTTTTAGCTTAGCAGTGAGGATCTTATCATATCATCTGCTAAGACTTGCATGTATGGGCCTCATTATTCTATAGTTTGATGTAGGGTTTTTTTTTTTTTTCAAAACTTAAAGGAAGGAGGTCACAAATATTTATGGAATTGCTATAGATTAAGAATTTTAGTGTGGGGTTGCTTTCATTGGGAAAGGTATAAACTCTGTGTGGCTTTAGAAAAATAAAGGTGTCTGTGATAATTTATTTTGCTTAGAATTTTAAACTCTTCTGGAGGTGGCTGTGATGTGGTCTTGCAGCTTATGTTTGTTGTCTTTAAGGATGTAGTTTGGAGTGAAAGTAAATGATACATTTGCTCGAGTCTCTGAAGCTGCTTCTGTTCTGGCTTTTTCTATACCACTGCGAGATGTAAAAGATAAAGACTGTCAGGATGCTTTATATAGGTCAATATCACAAGCATCTCACAATAACCATCTTGCCTGTTATATCTTTTCAGTGTTATAATATGTTTGTTTATAATCAAACTTCAGTTTATAGAGGCAGGTGATTACAGGAGAGATTTTTCTACAGCTTTTTAAGCTTTGTAATTACAGACACAACCAAAATAGGAAAATATGATTTCACTCAAGTCTTGAATACAGACAAAAAGTACAAAACAACCCCGTTCCCCCCTCCATTTATTACCTTCCAGAAATAACACTCTTAAGTTAGTGCCAGGATTTTGAGGGACCCAGCTTCCAGTTTTTCAATGCCTGAAATGGAAAATACTGGGTTACAAGGCATTTTCTCAGCATTCCTAAACTCTGAATTCTGTCAGCCTCGAGTAAGTATCTTCCATGCTCTTTTAATTCCAGTAACATTATCACAGGGATTACATAAAGAAAGGCTGTGTAAGGTAGGACAGTCTCCTGTTTTACAGGGTCTAAGATACACATGCCTGTTGTTTTGAGTTTGAATTTTGGGTAACGTTTTTTCTTATCAAACCTGCATTTGATGATTTTCTGGACATTAGTCCACCTGTATTTCACACCTGTGATAAGACTCTGTAAGCTGAAGATTTTTTTAAAAAAAATTGTGTGTGCAGCTTCAGCCCTGTCGTCATGCCCAGAAGGGCATGTTTGCTCAAGGCAGAAAATTCCTAGGTTGGCAAAAATGGCGCATTTGTGTTATAGCACCTAGATAAGGAAAAGGAAAAAGCAAAGTCGACTGCTACTGTAGTCAGGTTACTGGGCAACAGCATTTCAAAAGCCAGTGGAGCCAGTGACGCTGCTAATTCATAAATATGTATTGCGGCCCAGCTCAGGGCTGCCAGCCTGCCACAGCAGTCTGCTCTGCAGAAGGAGCTCCCAAGCAATAACACGTGATGTGAAAGCACTTGAAGCGTCTTATATTTGCCGGTGTCGTTGCTTACAGATCACCTACGTCAAAGCTTATTTTTCTGTAAGTTTCTCTAGCTTGGACACAAGCCCAAACCTTTCTGCAGCTACTAACTGTGCAGGTGTCTTAGTTCCCATAGTGTACTTGCAACAACTGGCTTCGTTATGGTCTGCAGGCCCCCAGATTTGTATGCAGGAGCACAGAAAGGTTTAGGAGAACCGTACGTGTACGGGCCAGTCCTATGGATAATACCAGTATTTGGGCATAAAGCTAAAGTTGCTCTTATTCAGTGCATACAGATGCCTTCTTGCTATTCCCATCCGTTGAGATTTTTTTCCTTTAGTATTTTTCCTCTTTAAAAAAAAAAAAAAAAAAAAGCTAAAAACAAGCGACATCACAGTTTGATAGTGTGACATGACATGAATCTAAACAGATAGAGATTAATGATGTTTACTCATGCTATTATGTGTCACATGACTGGGTATGCAGGGACAAGTATTATTTTCATCTGCTTATTGATTTATCTTATGAACTTGGCTGATTCACTCAAGTGCTCTAGGTTTTTGTGGTTATTATTATTATTATTCTGTTAAAGGTAGGCAAAATTTTTGTTTGCAAAGTAAAACTTATGGAGAAAAGTTGATCTTTAGTGTTAAGTATTCATAATATGAGACACTATTTTTTGATATTTTGCCATTTATTTTGAGCTGTGATATTAGAAATGGCTGGATTGCAGAGTACCAGGATATGAAACTAAAGCCTAAAAGATTTTAAAAACCAATAGACTTCTGCATGCTTTTTATCTAAATAACCTGCTTAGAATAATTTGCATGTTCCTAAAACTTTCAATTTAATTTTATTAATTATGCAGTTAAAAGCTTTTATTATTGAGCATGCATAGTTTTGTAGCTAATGCTTAAAGAAGGAAGTAGGGTATTAAGGCTTTACAAGTCTTTTTAGACCTTAATTTACTAAAATTAAGGAGGAGGAAGAGGGGTGTAAAGGTATGCCCAGGTTGATAGAAGAACTGCTTTAAACAATCTGTTACTATACATAGGATTTATAGCCCCTTACATTGTCATAAATACGGGAAGCTGTTGTAACCGGAGACTTTGATGGGAGTAAGTAGAATAGTTTGATCCTTGTGATACTTTTTACAATCCTGAAGTATGTGTGTGTATATCTAGATACTTAGTTTGTTTTCTGTTTGTTTTCTAGGTAAGTACCATATGTGATGAAATACATTGTTGGGTGAGTGTTTTCATTGTGCTCTGCTATGAATTCACATGTCCAGTAAGTAGACTTAATTTTCTACAATATTTTGGAATTGTAAACTTGTTCTGTAAGGAAATATTATTATGTGTAAAGGAATCTTCCTGCTTAGTTCTCTGGACTTGGGATGATGTGTCTATGCCTCTTAAACACTATTTTTCCTCTTCTGACATGTTGTTTTAGTTAAGTGATAAGAACGATGCCTGGATTTTCACTTTTCCGTAGCTTTTGGCTATTTAGAACAATTGTACAGAAACCTAGGTGTGATTTATTTGTTATATTTCTAACTCGTGGTCACACTACTGGCATTTTTGTCTTTTACTATCACAGAGCATGCTACAAATGTCAAGTCAGATGAATTGTGTTCCATACTGTCATCTAAAAATGAATTCACAGATCTGCATCAAGCTTTATAGCAACATATGTATAAATGTACCATGGATGGCTGTGGTCTTTCATCTGGAGATCATTAAGCTTGTGTGCAAGCAAGATTTTTAAGCAACACGTGTATGAGAGTATGATAGACATTTGTTCAGTGATCGCATAGGGTTTAATAGAAGAACGGGGCATTTGGATGGCCAGAATTTGCAGAAATAGAGATTCTGAGCTTCTAGGAATGTGTTCTAGTAAACTCTCTAGGAGGTCTTCTAAAGAAAACAGAGTGCAATATCTTCTTTTGTGGTTCTAATTACCAATTTCTTCATAGCTGATATTTTGTTTCTTATGTGGGAAAACAGATGTGGTTGATACTGATGTGATTCCATATAAATCCCCACACTACAATGATAATTTATCTAATTAGACAAAACTGGAGTTAATTTTACTACTGTATTGTTTTAGCCTTGTTCGTTAATAAATTGATTGTTCAGATTATCCATTATCAGCATAGACATTTTGTAGATGAATTATTAATAACTAAAAGGTTGTTAAGGCAGGAAAAGAAAAAAAGCAGAACTGGGCAAGTCTAACTCTAGTTTTGCTGACTTTTTCTGATCTTCTGTAGGGCAGTTCATGGAGTTAGCAAAGAATTAGTATATGAGTCCATTCAATCCTTACACGGTTGTTGTGTTTAATAAAAGCTAGTGGAAAGAAAGCACTTACACCCGTTAACAGAAGTGAGTAAAAGTGCATGCATAAACAAATTTCTTTTTTTAAAAGATTTTTGAAGGAATTTTCAAAATTACTTTTTGCCTGTACAAGAGGACACAGAAGACTTAAGCACAAAATTTTGAGTAAATATTGTCTTCCTATGCAGAAAAGCACTTGGCATTTTTTTGTACTTATTCCATCAAATTTATGTTCCATTATTATATTTTGAAGTGTTATTGTGATGAAAGGATCTATACAAACATATGCTTCAGTATTTTCCTAACCTCCAAATGGGTCAGAATATCATGTGCACCTGTGATTTTTGCAGGGAAATTGAGGATTAGACATCATTATTTCAATAGTTTGTTTAGATGAATTTTGAAGTTTATCAGGAAGAAAATTGAAGACTATAAAATGATACGTGGTGCATGTTAGATCTGTAGCTATTTGGGAAATAAGATCTGTGCTTTCTATAATGAAATTTTCAGTTAAGAACAGCTGGAAAGGAGTCAGTTTCCAGCATGGTACAATGGATCCAATTACATTACAATGATGTGATGTGGTTCAATGCCTTGTTTTGTATCATGTAATTAATAGATCATAAAATGAGCTAATATATGGGCAACAACTGCTTAATGGTACAAATGTTGCTTCACACGGTGTTGTGTGGTCATGTTGGTAAAGAAAAGCTAATGAAGTTATGCAATATGTTAAGACATTTATGGGCTGAGACTGATATTAAGAAGAACTGATGAACATGAATTTGTTCGCTTTCCAGGACTCTGTGATGGAAATAATACTGCCTGGAAAAGAATCTATTTGAAAAACATTGCAGAGAGTAGTATTACCTAACCTCATGCATTTTAATCTGTAACAACAGTGCATCAAGCTCTTACGTTATGGGGTAGAATTAAACAAAACTCTGAACGTGCCTGGTGTGGCCTCTGCAATGCCCAAAAAAAAAAAAAAAAAAAAAAAAAAAAAAAAAAATAGTAGTACATTCCTTGGCCCTACAAAAGTCCTGTCAAATACATGTTATAGTTTATTGCTTTTTGAACATGCCAGAGTGTAAGATCTTAAACCGTGAGGGATATTTACTTTGTGGATTTAAATTGCTATGCACCTGGGTACAAATCCAAGCAAGCTAGACAATCATTATATTGATTCATCATTTCTGATTTCCAACACAAGAAACACAGGGGCCTTAAGCCTATGAAGGCTCCTTCATGTGATAAGTCTTGAAGCTGTAATGAGAATATAATTTACAAGTGAAGAGGTGAACATGTCTATTTCAGTTCGGCATTGAAGACCCAGTTGTGATTTTCAATCTGATCACTAGATGTCATTATTCTTCCCAAGAACGCAGCTGGGAGAGAATTGAAAAGCAGTCAAATGTCTCACTAGTTGAAACATATTCAGATAATATCTGTTTTGGAGAGCGGAAAGGCCTGTATCCTGTGTAAGAGCAAGGTGAAACGCTTTTAAAGATGAGCTCTCTTGAATAGTATTTGTTTTATTCTTTGGTTGTTAGTTATTGCCTATTTACATTAAGCTCTGTTAAAAGCTGTGCCTGAAATGAAGCAGGAAGGACGATGACCATTCACCTTGCACTCTGAATAGGTGAAACTGTCTGGAGAAGGAGAGTTTCCTTCACCCCTAGGAGCAAACAATGGGGCAGGGGAGAGGCTGGATGCATAGAACCAAAGGAAACCAAGCATCAGGAGTGAGGGAGAAACTTCGGGGAAGTGCAGGAAATTGGACCTGTGTACAGATTGGAGCATTGCGAGAAAGGGACGCTGTTCCTAGGGACCCAGGTGGGAATATACAGTCTGCTGAAGCCCAGGAAATCTGTGGATGATGTGGTAAGAAAGTTGAGGGTGAAGTCTAAGGGGAAAGCCTGCCCTTTGATGTAGTTTCAGACAAAATTTCATTTTATGTTTGAGCAAATCCATCTGTATAAGCCAAAAGTCATTTTGGGGTATTAAGTGTGCATGTGTCAAAGTGCAGGCAGAGCCCTCTTAAAATTTTGTCTGACTTGGTATCCCATCCCCAAGGCTCGAGGTGTTTTCCCCCGGTCCTCTTCTGGGCTATGCAAAAGGCACTTTCCCCGAGCATGTGGAATTGCCAGGGCACTTACTGGTCAGTTGAGCTTTTCTATCTTCAGATTGAGTATCCTGGTCTTCTCATCTCACCTGCTAGGGTATAGATAAAAATGTTATATTAAAGTTATAAATAGCTCAACTCCTTTATTTTTTTTATTTTTTATATTTAAATTGTTTTTTATTGCTATTTGCAGGTAAATGGTGCATGTTGTCTTCTTTCTTGCTGCACGTGAAATTTGTTAGGGAAGAAATTAGTTCTGGGGACCAAATATTGTTTGCCCAACATAACCATAAGAAGAAGGAACTATTTCTAAAGCCATAGTTCGTACAAACAATTTAGTAGTTATTATATTGTTTCCTGAATAAGAACAATTCAATCATACCTTAGAAAAGCGAATTCTCAGAATGTTTAAAAATGGGTTTTTCTGTTTGTTGCTCAAGTAAGATATAAGCAATACCAGCGTTAGGCGTTCATTCCAGTTCCTTCACTACATGAGCCTCTCATGTACCTTTTCTGAGAGATCAAATAGCTAACGACTCCCTTCATAAACTAAAGGGACACACAGGCTAACTGAGGTCCTAAAATCTTAAGTGATATTTAAAATGAAAGAACAGATACAGATTTTATGTGTTACAGCATTAGTTTTGGCTTCTAAGTTATCTGGAAAATAACTGTGACTTTCTAGATGATTTTATAGTAGGTGGATGCAATGCGATTTCTGGAAGCTATTTCAATGTGAACATTAAATAAAAATCTTAGGTGCTTCATTGCGCAATGTGTTGCTTTCTAATTTCTATTAGACATCCTTTCTGAATGAGCTTCTGTGCAACAGAATGTTATGTTGATTAATTTACTTGGTTAGCAACTTTTATAGCATTTTGCAAGCATTTTTTCAAATTCTTTTGAGAAATGCATCTATGCTGAAGGTCTTGCATATGATTTCAAATCTATTAATATTTTATACGTATTAGTTAAAATACAAATAATATTGCACATCTTTCATTTTAATTTGAATGCATATGTGTGCACTTACATTATATAGTTCTATTTAAAATGCATGTTTATTATATAAGTTTATAACTTGAGTAGAAAAGCAACACTAAATTGGTCTAGGCAAAAATAAACCCAGATAGCATTCAGAATTTTCCTAATGAAACTAAAGTGTGTGTGTGTGTTTGCTTTTTGCTAAAACTGATATATATGGTTTCAAAATAAAGAAAATTCAGTTCCATATCTTATTCTCAAGATTGCGATAGAATCATCAACATGATTATTTCAAGCGACAACTTATTAAAATAAAAGTGGGTTCTTCATGCTTAAATACATCTCCTAGGTCATGGCTTTGACCTGATTGGCAGTGCAAGGTTAATGCTGGCATGGTTCCCTTTCAGTAATTCCCAGCAGAACTGTTTCCATCTGCTTTATCAGTTATTTATTGGACCAGAGAAAGAATCAGCATTCACATACAAGTCACATATAAGATAGTTACTAACATGCACCTGATTTCAAGTCTCTGGCCATAACTTACTGACACGCGAGGTCACCTCTGTTAATTGTCCTTTTTACTTAGCCTAACAATGCTAGAAACCTATGCTGGAAAATTTAGTAATGCTTTTTATAGTTGCAGGATAAAGGCCACCATCAGTGTTACACTCTTGGGGTGCCATTAGCATCTTTCATATCAATTGGTAATTGCAAAGTAGGTTTGGAATAGAGCCATTGCTTTGATTTTCTTTTTATAAATAGCTGCTACTGTTTTTGAGATTTTTTTTTTTTTCTGTGTCCTTGACAAAATCTTCACTTCCTAGCATCTCAAACTGAATTTCTCTACAACATGCCTCATACCTCCTTGTAGTCCTTGCTATATAAATAGGAAATCTGGACTTCTTCAAACTGGAGAATGAACTAGAAAACTATCACTTTGTTGTCATATTAATGAGGAATATCACAGCACAGTTTTTGTGCTGAGGCTGGCCTGGAGGTTTGTCATGTATCTGACACAGCTTAGCCAATTATAAGCTATATTGCATTAATTTAACGAAAGCCTGTGGCACAGAATAAGCAAAAGGGTTTTAGATCCTTCGGGATTAAGAATACACGAGAAACTTTCAGTACAGTGTTGTTGTTCTTGTTAGAATCTACTGTGAGAAACAGCATATCTTTTCCAGTAACTTGATTTCAATAGTAGGAGCTGAAAGTCATATTTGTTCTGTACTGTATTTATGAAATGTACAAAAATACAGTTGCACAGCATAGGGAAAAATTCTCAATTTTAAAACAGACATTTAGTTATCATTTGTAGAAGGCATAATAAATGCTTCTAATGACAATCTCACCGCAAGCCTGCCTGTGCTTCAAAAAACAGCTCCAAAAGTGCATATATTTCTGTTAAGAAGTCCTTCCCACATCAAAGCTATGACCTTGAGTATCCAGTTTGCATCATAAAAATCAAATATGCAATTTTGTGGAGAGAGTGAAAGGAAAATTTCCATGTTTTGGGAATACATGAGGGACAGGCAGATGATTTTGACATATGTCCTCATTGAGCTAAGATGGCAGAGATGCAGTATATATCCTTCTCAGTAAAATATTGAAGAAAGACAAAATATTTATTTCAATGAAATAAGCAGCGTTAAGTAAGCCGAATTCAGCTCTTAATAATGAGAGTTTATCTAATAGCACTGTTAGGAACATCTTGCTCTGCTGGTGTATCCATAGCCAAGTCCTCCTGGGTTTATTAGCTGCAGCAGGTGCTACTCACTGAGAATGGTATGGAAAGGAGGCAGGGGCAGAAATTACCAGGGAGATAACATTCAGGTGTAAGGAAGAGGAAGTGACAGAGGCAACTTGAATAATCTAAAGGGGGTGAAAAACACCTTTCCACATTTTTATAATGTATGATTTATGTTGCCTCTGGATCTGTCACCAGATGGTGTACATTGATTGCTACTCCAGTGTAAAAAAAAAAAAAAAAAAAAAAAAATTAAAAAATTAGGAAAAAACTAGGTTAGGAGGTTTCAGGAGCCTATGATAATTTTACTAGGCAAGAAGTAATGATAGCACATTCATAAATTGCATACAACTCAAAAGGAAATTTAAGAATCTTACTGGCTAGTCTCCTGATTAGTCTTTCTGTGGTAAGATATTGTTTTTTTTCTCTAAACGGACCTCTGTAAATGTACACCAGTACTCTGCTAAAATGCTACAGGAATAGTCTCTGTTTCATTAGTGGCTGTTATCTTCTTCCTGTATACTACTTTGTATACAATTTCAAAGCGTAATCAGAAATCAAAATGTAATACAATGCAATTTGCCATGAAACTTTTTCTCTCGTTCTTGTTATCTTAGTAAATTAAGATACTGGAAAGGTTAAGGAAAGGTTATTTTTCTGAAGGTTATTTTCCTAATTTTTACATACATTTTTTTTCATTGACCAGTATAGAAGGCCGGTCTTCTCTGTTTATAGAATAATTTCTAAAGAACTGTTGTTAAATCAATTCACATTATTTTCCAAATGGCATTATATGAAATGTGGTATTGTACATATAGCACTCTATTGCTGATGGAGCTATTTAATATTACACTGTTTTGCAACATACAGTATGCTGGAGAATTTGACATAGTGTCCATGGCTACTGAATAAGTGCAATACTCAGAGCAATGCAGGAAAGGGGAAAGGAGATGAAACATGTTTATTGGAGTCTCTTGGACTCTAAGGCAGAGGCAAAATAGTGTCACCTGTGTTTTCACAGGATGAAAATGGTTTCTAGGCATCCAGGTCTGGCTGGGAAAAATAAGAGAGAAATCTGTTTTGGAGGGAGAATGGATTCATGTTTCCATTTTTGTTTGAAACAAACCCAACTTTTGTAAATT
This sequence comes from Microcambeva ribeirae, assembly GCA_035222435.1. Taxonomy (NCBI): domain Eukaryota; kingdom Metazoa; phylum Chordata; class Actinopteri; order Siluriformes; family Trichomycteridae; genus Microcambeva; species Microcambeva ribeirae. The sequence goes on from JAYECN010483762.1 coordinate 77,499, forward strand.
CATTGCCATGAAGTCAAGTGGACGTGATCAGCAAGTCCCTCATTTTCCATCACCTAAGTGGTTAAAACTGATTTAACTATGTTTAACTGGTATTATTCCCAGCACAACTTACTCCTCTAGCAGTGGACTGGGACTGGGGCAGGGGACTGGGACAGGGACTGGGATTTCTGAAACGACAGCCTGAAACTCAGAACTGACCTAGCACTTCCTTAGTTTCTTCAGCACTTAACCAGATCAAGAACAATGGGTCAAAACTCACTTTCTAGGAAACAAAGGAAGATGATTATCTTATCCTCTTTGGTACTTGATGCATTTTCTCTCTGTTTTCCCTGTGCACTTTTCCCATTAGACTGCAGGATATAGAATGTATAAATTTAGAACAGCATGGATATTAAAATGAGGTTGCAGCTTTTTCTCACTCTTCACCTAAAAACATTGTGAATTTTTTACTTAATAACAGAACGTGTAAAATGTATTGTGTGCTAGTTTTATCTTTTGTTATTTTTGTTTGTTTTGCTTCTGAAATAGCAGCAATACAAAAAGTTACCAAAGAAAATATGTTCAGAAGCTCCTAATGTCTCTGTTTTCAGCAAATCCATGAGATTTCTTAAAGTGCAGTTGAATGTGAAAGCCCTCTGGCTAGAGAAGTACCTTTGTTTGACAATTTCTGCTCAATTTTAGCTGAATTATGCTGCTTAAAATACCATTTGCCTTCTGCTGATGGTGTTCCTCAGAAAAGTCTGGCAGCCTACCAGAACAGCTAAATGTACAAACTTTTTAAAACTCTTGATTCATCCCACTGGCAGAGCAACAGCATCAGACTTTAGTGGGAACATCTGGAAGCTGATGGGACAATTGTAACAAGAATAGTCCTATTACTTTTTATAATAACGATTAAAAATGAACAATTTTCCACAGGCATCTCAAAGCAACAGTAATTCATATCTGTCTTCACAATCAGTAAAATGCAGATTAAATCTGTAATGAACCAGAAATACGTTTTCAGGCAATAGCAACTGAAATACTTAGAAAATATCCTTACCAATATGTGAGTTTCCTAATGTGAATTAGTACAGTTGGAAGTTGCATATGGAACAAAATGAAACTCTTTAAAAATACACCAAGGAAACAGCTATTTCATGCAGTGAAGTGTTAGCTCATGAAAAAAAGTCATGTTTTCCTCTCCTTCCTTAGATTTTAAAAGATGTCGGCGAGAAAGGTTTATTACAGATAGTGTACAATGCATTTGGAAAGATCTTACTTCCTTGGCAAAGATTTGTATAAAAGGTCTTGTGGCCATTTGTTTCAGAAAACAGCATTTCTGACAACCAGATATTTCAAATGCACTTGTCTCAACCCCAAGTTTAGACCCAAAAAAGGAACCGGGGAAGCACATACAAAGATTTGCACTTATATATTTTTAAAAAAATCCTACTTCATCATAAACCTGGTAAAACCATAATACCCTTGTTAAGTCTTCATCATCAAATATCCTGATAGACGGTTACAATGACAAGAAAAACTTAAGTCACAAGAAAGGCTGTGAAGCAAATCATAATACAATTTCCATGACACAGAGAGAGGGGAAAAAACAAAACTTTTATTTTTTCTAGAAACTTTAGAAACTGTCCTTGTACTACTATTCCATCCCTGACAAAATTGGGGGAAAATGTCTATTAGAAAAGCTTTGTTAGAAATGGTTTATTTCCACTTTGGTTCTTATACACTTCGGTTTATTTTTCATTTTGAAACTTTCTCAATTCCAGCTAAGCAGGCACAAAAGATTAAAAGCTTGGGAAACCAAAATGTAAATATTTGAAATAATTGTATTCAGGAAAAGACTGGCCACAGTTTCTTGGAAACAGATGTGATGTGCCTTGCTAAATTATATCACTGATCTATTTTTTTTTTTCCTTCTTTTTTTTTCCATTTTTTTCAAAAAGGATGGCTTGTATAAGCTGGATCTAGAAACTAATTAGCAATTTAGCATTGTATTCCTTCATATTGTGTGCATTTCTCAATAAGATTTAGAATGTATTTAATGACTTTTTTTCTAAAACAGTGAGAAAAGTCTTCACTGAGCAGTATTTCTTGGCAGCTTTTTAATAATATAGACTATTTCTGGGTCAAAGCTTCCAGAGCTTGAGAAAGTGCTACAGGAAATTATCTTATGGTTGTGTAGTGAGTTTCAGTTCAGCAGGAACTGGTCGCTTTTAATTTTGTCTGAATGAAGTTAGAAGCGTTGGGTGAAACTGGTCTTTTCAAAAGGACCAGTAATTAATTAAACTCTGTATTTTGACTGTTAAGAAGAAAGCAAGGATAGGATAAAATGTTTTTCAAAGGAATATCAGTTTATAGTGTTGTTAAGTCTCGAAATTTCCTCAAAGTCTTTTTTTTTTTTCTTTTTTTTTTTTTATATCACTTCCAAAATTGTTGGTAATGTTTCAAATGACATCTCTTGAATTACTGTGTAGAAATTAGTGTCAAATATTAACATAGTTTTACCATATTACTGATTAAAGGGAAAATTCCTCCACACATTCTGATGAGAAGGGAGCTACTGGGGCCATAAACTATCATGCAGTAGTTGTTCTTCTATTGAATTGAACCCTCTGGTAAAGAAATATTTTATCAAAGTAGTATTTATTACTAGAGCTGATTATCATTTATCACTATCTTACAAAAGTGTTACACTGAGGAAGAAAACAAAGGATTATAAAATATGTTGTATGTCTGAGCTGTAAAAATGTGGTCATGACTAGAATAAAAAGGTTTGTAGGTATTATTACTTTTTTACTTCATGATGTCAGCTTCATTGAATTTGCTGTTTTATTTAAGAATAACTCATTTTCTACTTTTTGTATCCACTGTGAAATTAATGCAAAAACTGAGAATTATAATTGTTAGCTTTCTTCCAAAAATAATAATATGCTCTGCTGTGGCTCAACACTAGAAACTATCATTAAATCCCGCATATATTGCTCATATAATTATTCTGTGACTTAAGTTCAGGAAAAGCATTTTTCTTGATTCTGCATAAGTATCTAAGGACTTCATTTTAGAAGTGAACATATTTCTCCAAATTATAAACTTATAAAAAGGAAACCTTGTGAGCATATTAAATTATTGAATGAATGATTTAAATTTTAACAAGTAGTATTCCAACTATTTTTAGCCGAAGATAACCCTAGATATTTCTGAATGCTTGCAAGGTTTCATCTGAACTGGTTGCAAATAATCTCATCCAATTTAGTCTGATTAGAAAAATAGATAAAGGAATAGTTTTCAGGCAGATGTCAATTCATTTTATACCTTCCATGCAATGTGAATGTGCTATGTGAATTAGAGTTTTTTTTATGAAGATTATAGTAAATGTGTTTCTTCCATGGTTTCATGAGTATCATTTCATAACTACAGAATGCATAATTACCAAAATAAATTAAGCTGGATTCAAGAATCATATATGTATTGTCCAAGCTTTACAAAATGTTAAAACATTAGCTTAACTTAATCATGCTAAAACTGAGAACTTAAAACCAGTAAGCTGCCATGCTAGACTGGCAACAAGTTGTGGGCCCTTCACTGCTCAAAAGAACAAAATATTGTTTATTTATATTGCTCTTGTTAAAATTGAAATTGAAAGTTCATTTGTAGCTCTTAAGACGAGAGAACTAATGTCCTTCTAATAATTTTGAAAGGTGGTTTAAAGATTTGAATCTCAATTCTGAAATCTGGAAGGATAAAAGTCAATCTTTTGATGTAGATTCTGGTATTTGCATGTCAGTTGTAGTTCACGTCTGCCACTTTTTTAATACATATTATGTAATAATTTTAAACAGTAACAAAAACTGTAAAGTTCTCTTTTTTTTTTTGTATTGCAATTGAATTGCAGTTTCCCATCAAAAGCTGATTTCCTGAAACCTTGAATATTAAGATTAATTATCATCAGAATCAGATAGGTGAAGCTTAACATTTGATCATTGTAAAGCACTAGTAAAAGTTAAATATATAGTGTTTCATGTGATTACTTAACATATATGTAGATATAACGTCATCTTCTATAGTAGGTATAATGTGAGTGTGTATAAATATATGTAGGTATAGAGTCTTCTTGTTCATCTTCTTGAACTTTAATGTAAAGGCTACATTTCATTGCAAGTTAACACATTTTAATGGGTAGCAATGAAAGGGAATTGACCTTTCTTAGGAAAATAACTGTGCAAAGGTAAAACAAGATATAAATCAATTATTTAAACCATTATTTCCACTTGTTAATTTAAATCATAATTAAAGCTGGAGCTTTAAATCACTTATTTAAACCTGTCCAGCAAAATTAGAGGAGATAGGCTTCACTGTCTATGCTAAAAGAACCTTTGTCCTAAGTAAAGATATCAAGCATTTCAGTTTAATTTTGTGTCATTTGGATCCAGACCTTAGTCTATTTTAAACCTTTGCTGTTAGATTGAATTTAGCATGAATTTAGTGAAAAATGAGGAAGTCATCTATCTAACATGGCAGAATGCATCTGTTCTAGAGTGTGATGCTGGGTCCATGGCCGCACTGACGCAGAGAGCGCCAAGGTGCTCAGGACTCTAGACCAGGTGGCACGTGTTCCCATTGTAAAGCACTGGGCTCCGGATTCCAGCTGGGCTCTGCTGTGACAAGTTCATTTTTTGTTTGTTTATTTAGTTCAAAGCATTTGATATAACCAAAAATAGGGTGGCCTGCACTGTAGCCCACTTAACTGGTTTTGTGTGCTCTATGTCTCAGGGTGCACTGTGAGGATATTTAGTGATGTTTTGGTGGCAAAACTCTCACGCAGGTTGTGTAGGTCAGAGGAAACCAAGCCTCATGCAGCATGGTCCATATGGCCTTTGTGGGTGATCTTTAGAGTGAATTATTGCAGGAACTGTGTCTGGATTTCGTCTTTGAGAGAGATGGCGTTCTGCAAAGAAAAGTCAAAGAGCAATTAGTGCTCCAGTGCCCACCTACTCCTGGCTGTTCTTTTCATTTGGGAGGTTAGATATACCCAGGATGGCTATGGTGGTGGAGCAGGTAGCTACTCTGCCTGCAGTTAAGGAAGTCAGTCAGTCTTTTATATGTGTGTTTTGATCAAAGCTGGATCTGAGTGGGGGCTTCAAAGCCTCAAAGCTGAAATAGCAATAATTATAAATGATTGGCATCCCCCCCCGCCCGGCCCCCCCGCCAAAAACAAAAAAAAAAAACCTTTTGGAAATACTGGATATTTGGGTGAATGTTTTGATATGTTGGGTGTCAAATGAGAACTTAGATAAAATTTAGATTTCATTTATTGTAATTATGCAAAGGTTTATAGTCCTGTAAGTAAAGGTAACCCAAAGGTGAAGTGTCCTGCATATATCAGTGTGAAACTTAAAAACAAAATTTCTGTAGCTGACTAAGCACTCTCAGTTTTAGCAGTGTTTTGTAGCTATGTTTCCTTTATATGGCAGAAAATATTTATTTATATATGGGGACATTGCAAATACTTTGATGTTACCTAGTTACTACTAAATGAGAAATATTTGGAGCAAAAATTACTTCCAGTAGAGTTAATTGCATGATGAGTGTCTCAGACATTTTATTTTTATACAGGCTTTTCACCTTTTTTAATTAACCTTGCAACAAGTCTTCTTGGCAGCGACTTTAGTTAGATGATCCTTACAAGTATAACGTGTTTTATTGCAACTTCAGTTTAAAACAAGTTGCATTCGCATTCCGTTTTGGAATATAGTATGTATATATTATGCTGGGCTTCTATCTCTTAGTGGGCTACTTCATTTGGCAGGTAGTGCCATAAAGGGTCCATTCAGGATTTCCGTTGGGCTTGGTTGTGATGGAAGGAGTCATTTGATTACTAAACTGAAAATTAGTATTACTTTATACACACCCGTTCTTTGATATGCTGCTGCTTTAAAATTAAAGTCTGACTGATTTTTTTATTTATATGAATATAAATATGCATGGATGTTCACTTAGTATGCTATAAAAGCTAGAAAGTGCTAAAATGATTATGATAGAAGAGGGATCAGAAATTAAATTGTAGCAGGAAATTCTATATGAAGTTGGTAATATAATAAAAATTACACTGAAGGTGAGTGGTCTTGCTTGCCTGTGAGGCTAGAACCAAATTGGAACTAAGTACCACTAAGTACAAATATAAGACTGAAAACAGCACGCAAGCTTCATCTGATTTAAGTATTCATTCTTGAAAGTAGTTTAACAAGAATTTGTGGATCATAGTCAATATAGGAGCTTAGATTTTCCAGAACAATATAAAGTATTTTATATTGCCAGCAATATAAAAAGGGGATTCTAGTTGTTTCTACTTGTACAGCTATGGTAGGTAAATTCTTGTAAAAGAGATACAGCTTGTTCTTGGAAAGTTTTCTTTTGGTTGCTCTGTTTGAGTGTGTTACCCAAACGGAACAGAGTGTCTTACAAGACCTGCACCAAGGCTTTCAGATGGCAGTGTTCAGTAACAGCGCTTTTGCCCATAAAATATATAATTATTGGATATTAATGGTGGAAGGATACAAGAGACTACAAGGCTAAAACACGTAATGTGAGAATGCTTTTTAAGCTAGCAGTAAAAACTGTGGCAGTATTCCATCACTGTGTAAGGTTAGTAGTGTATAATATGGCAAAATATATGGAAGAGATATTGTGAAACAAATTATATACCTGTCAAATGATTTTTTTAGATCATTTTAACTCTATGCAGATTAACTCTAAAAATATTCTAGACACAAGTTATTGGGATTAGATGAAGGAAATCTATGTCAGTCTGACCTTCAGCTCAGTATAAACATTGGCCATTAAGACACTGTTTGTCACAGTACATTTAAAAAGAAAAATCACAACCAGCAGTTCTTCCTGAGATTATGTATAGTTTCCGATGCTTGTAATTTCTGTATAAATACTGAGAATTTCAAATCATTGCTGTTCTGGAATAATGCTGTCATCATTTAACAGCATCTTTCTGAATGATTGCCAGCCCATGTTCGGACACTCTAGCAATAGTAGTCAACATGGGTAGTTTTTCTGCTTGCACTTGTGTTTATAAATTGTTTGAAAACCCTGAAGTTTACACAACTTTTAACAAACACGTACAGTTAGCTGTGTGCTTTGGAAAAAAAGAGTAAATGTTTAATGGGTGTCCTGCAGGTTTTTTCTGGGATTTTTGTATGGCTATGTTTTTCTCTGGCAAAATAGTTACTATATAAAGATACTTAAAACAGAGAGAGCAGCTTTGAGAGTCTCTATTGACTACAGAGGGATCTTTGAGAGGTTATCAGTAAGAATGTAGAGACTTTGTGTCAGAGATTTTATTTTAATTTTCATTTGAGAAGCAAATGATTTTATTGCTCAAATCTGTAATTAGATTTTTGGCATTCAGAGCTGAACTGAATTGTTTGGAAAAAATAGAGTATGAATGAATACATTTGAGAATGTATGAGTGTATGTATAAATACATTTGAAAATCTTACAAAATCCTATTAAAAAAAAAAAAAATCTGGTAAAATGCTTGTAGATTTGGAGCCTTCATCTGACCCAGCTTATATTCGCCTGAACTGTGAACTGCATATGGATAAGTGTATACACTTGCACCTAGCTTAAAAAAAGGCTTCATATTTAAAGAGGTTTTAATTTTTTTGATATACATCATATGTTCCAATTTATTTTGCAATAAATGTGTGTGATACTTTTAGGTTTTAGATACTTGATGTTGTCAAATACCAACTAGTTAAATTAATACCACCACCATCGTAACAAAAACCATTAATATTTAAGTAGTTCTATTTCTTATAGCTGCTTCAATATTTAATTTGCTGTGTCCATATGCATTGTGCAACTAACCATTAACTACTTATAGTAGGAATAATTTTATTGGCATTCAGGAATCAGAAAGTAGAGTCTTAGAATAAATCTTAGACCTTATATTATATCTTTAATAAACAACCTTTAAAACGTCACAATAAACGTAAAACAGGTGAAGCGGCTTCCTTGTATATATTTGCCTATCCAAATTTATTTAAAGAAATTTTATCAGATGAGTTTTCAAACTGAAGTTCATTTGTGAAACATACTAACTCCATGAGTAATATTAAACAACATCTGTTGTAGGAACTTCCTTGTATGCTGCTTTGACCTCAAAATACCGTGACTGCTCTATAAAAATATTGTCATTTTGTCCAATCTTCAACTCTGCTTAGAATTATATTGAAAATTGAAAAATTAAAAATATTTTTCTGTTATTATTTTAATACTTTTTAATTTGAAAATCTTCGTGATTGCCCATATGGTATGTGTCTTACATCAATTAGAAATTTTATGGGTGGCTCATGAAATGTTCTTCCAGGAAATGTATAATGGTTTTAAAACAGTATACTATAATGCTTAATTGCAGTTGGATGTTGATATTCCATAATCATACCCATATCTAAATATCAGGAAGGAATTTATTTTTAAACTCACTTTTCCTTTTTTGAATGCCAAATACATTTAAGGCAAATATAGATAGTTTTACATCTCTAAAGCATTTTAGAAAGAAAATTGATCATTGCAAACCCTGTAAATTAGGATTGACTGATTAAGACTGAAAATGTTTTTTCCAGAAAGTGACTATTTTGTTTGGCAGATTAGGTATTGCATAGTCCTAAAATAAAAATCTTTATATTGAAAACTTTCTGGTCATCCTTTTTGGTAGACCTTATGCATGACTTCATGTAAAAGGTTTTGGTGCTTTTAAAGGTTCATTATGGAATAGAACATTTCTTTGTGTGTAAAAGGTATCTGTATAGGGTTAAAACATTAAAATAGAGATATATAAAGCCTGAATGAAAAACACTGTAACTGCAACATACACAAGATGTTTCTAAGCCCTGGAGGCATCCCAGAGCAGAATGTGTGAGAATAGGTCTCCCAGCTGAAACATTCAGCTGGTTCACCACAATACTGCAATGCACTTCAATTTCTGCTTGTTATCGTTTAATAAATTTATGTAAAATTATGTGAAATATGATTTGATTGTGTCAAGATGAACTATGATAGTGACTGCAAATTAAAATTTTAAACATCCTGAATTAACTGGAGAAAAATTGTGTACTGAGATTTCATGGTACTCAATTTAATATCAAAGATTCCAGCTGCATCCCTTGAAGTTGGAGGAAAAATGATGTGTGTGTTATGATTTTGTATATATTTATGCATTCAGTTTAGGATTGCTTTTTAACTAATGATTATAACTCTTGCCACCTGTAAAATACGCAAATTTTGTGCTATATATTTATATTGTAAATGAAGGAACATCAATCATGGTTGTAAAAATGTTTGAAAATTTTCTGTGAACTTCATTTCTCATCTGTGCATAGCTGTTTTCAGGGTTTCTTTCTCAGATATTCATCCTTATGACAATAAAATAAAGCTAGCTTCAATTATAATCTCTCTAAAGGATGAAAGAAAGGACATACCTGGAGTTCCTCTAATGGAACTAGGAGTTTCATGCCCACTACTCAGTATTGTTTTCTAAGCACTAGAATGAGAGGGAGGAGGAGGAGGCGGTCTTGAATTTAGTTAGCAATCCCTTCTATACAGTAAGCGTGGCACTGCAGCTGGGTCATTAAGATGATTGTAATCTGGAAGAGCCACATCTCCTTTAAGTAGCAACTGACAGTTTTATATTGGGTGTGATTTTTGTGGTAATCTAATCTGACACAGTCCCAATTTAAAGAACGAAAATGTACATTGCTTTATCAAGTGGAAAAAAATCCAAAGATGTCTTTAACTTATACCTTTTAGAATTTAAACTGTAATTTAACTCAGAATATTTATACCAGTGGTTCACAATTTTATTTATTTATTGCAATCCAACCCCAATTTAGAAAACTGGAAATTTTCTCTCTCTTTATGAACTGGTAAAATTGTGATTCCTCATGACAAAAAACTATAAGATAATGTATATATTTTTGAGTGGGTTGTGTCAGGATTCACTTAATTATGAAGAAATAAATATCTTTTGCCTCCACACAATATTCTATAGAGATTGAGAAGTTATTGGATCAAGTTGTAATAAAACATAGCAATGTGTCATATAGAAGGTCCAGCAGCAATTTTCTGTTTAATCTAATACTGGAATGAGTTTAAGGTAATGCTTGACAAAGTAGACCATTATAAATGGATATTATGAATTGTTTTTTTTATTTATAATGCTATATTGCAGTTTGGTAACACATTTATTTTACTTGGCAACATAAAGTGCTATTTTGGGAAGAAATCTTTTCAGTAGTTTTTTCAGTTTGAGCATAGTATTGCAATAGGAAGCTATAAATCAAAATTATTATGCTTCTTCTGTCTTATATTTTAGGCACTAAAGATCATTTCCCCAGGAGTTATCTAACCAATCCACAAAAGAAAGATCTTGGGTGTGGAACAGCTTTTCATTATTTTAAAATGCCAATAATAAATTATATTTATAGCTTCAGCATCATTCTATAGGGAGCTGGGAGGTGATTCCTTCTCCAGTTATCTACATTTAGCTGAGAAAGAATATTTAAGCACATAAAGGCATTAGGGCTGCTCTATACTTTTGAGGACAATGTAATTTACTACAGAAAACAGTTTGTGGCCTGTGCATACCATTGTGTGTCTGTTTAGTTTCTGCGTGTCTATGCAGAGACACATACATGCAGGCTTCCAAGACATAGGAAGTGAAAAATGATAATTTTTTTTCAGAAAAATCAAGAAAGTATGTGCTTTGAGGCTTGCTTGTTGGGGAAAAGAATATTCAGGATTTTCATAGACTTTTTAATATTATTTAATTATCAAAAGATCACCTGGGCAATTCCAAAAATAGGAAACATCAAAATAGACTTTGAGATCCAGATCATATTTGCTTTCTCCTTCACATTAAATAATTTATCCAATATGTATCTTTGTAGGAGAATCTCATCTGAAGGCAAACATGAGTAAGAACTTTTGAAACTTATTTTTAGAGAAGTTATGGCTACTAGGAAATAATATTATCCTAGTAGCTTTAGTTAAAAGAAGGAATCGGAGAAGTGAGCATTTAAGGAAAAATAGGTTACACGTAGATATTATCCTTTTCTTTAATTAAGTATTCTATTAAAATCTCCTAGGCTTTGCGTATGTTGCACTTTGTAGGTATTTGTAAATATGCTATCTTAATAGACTTATCAATGACTTATTATGTCTCAGACATAAGATGTCTCAAATGGTGCTGCCTTGGCTTGCTAAGCACACTGAAAAGTCTGTGATGTTGGCAGGGCAAAAAATATTAAGCTAGGTCATGATGGTTGGACTCCATTATTGCAGTTGGATCTTGAATGTCTTTTTCAACCACAGTTCTATGATTCTATGATGTTTTCCCATGTGTTAGTAGAGGGGGTCTGATTTCCCATGTGTAGTAGAGGGGGTGTGAGGGCTTGACTTAAAAGTCCTATGCATGTAAGTGGACCTGTAGATGCCTTGCTTTGTACCAGTTGCACACCTTTATTTTCAATTTACCCATAGTCTATTTTCAAGCAGTTAATTTTGTCTATAATCAAATGTCAGAAAATGACTAATTTATTTGTTTTTAAGGTCACAGGAGTGCCCTATGTTTTCAATAATATTTTAATAGACCTGGAAAGTAAATAAATTTACACATCATCTGCCTAAATCAGGTATTTAGCATATAAGCATATAATGCAGTATACCTTGCTATTGACCTCCAATAATCAAATAATGTGTATAGCCTCTCCAATAGTGGAAGGCTAGCCAAAGATTCAAATAATTCTGCAAGGGCCTTCAATACATGTCTAACTTGAGGTATATGAGTGATGCCAGCCTGTCCGTGGGTCTTGCTGAGTTATTTAAATAACTTGCCAAGCAGAGGGGTCTGAGGCAACTGCTGTTAGCTCATGTCAGCTGCCCAAGCTCTGCCAGTTTTCCCAAGGTCCTTCCTTGTATGCATGCATTCTGCCATAAGAAGAGTTTAGACTCATTTTTAGAACATTCTTTAGACTTTGACACTAGGAACATTACAATATTATATTGGCTCATATGTTTCATGGGTTAACTAGTCTTAACTGAACGTGATCTGAATTGTATCAGCCCAAAAGTCTAAAGTTAGTTTATAATCGCACTGGTAGCAGTTGACAAACACCACTGATGGGATGGGAATTCAGCATTTTCAGTGATGTAAATGCAGTAGGATTTTGTCTCCAGTCAACACAAATCTGCTATAAACTCATACAAATTTGTATTGAAATCTAAAAAACAGAGATTTACTCCTTAGGTTGTCACATGTTTGCTCTGTATTGTATTTTTCTAAATAATAAATTAAAAAGAAATCAAGTGTGGCTTTGTATAGAGGGAATATTTGGCCCATATTCATTTAATAATCTCATTAAGTACTTTATAATCAGCTTATTATTCTGCTACTGCTAAGAATATTTTAGTCCACTTCTCTGTGTAATGAATAGTAATTTCCCCTGTTTTTTCCCCATTTAATTTAGACTGTAAAGCATTTGAAACAAAAATCTTGTCTTTTTTTTAAAGTGTCTCAGTTACTGCAAGTATCAATGGTCCTATGTTACTAGTAAATACTGTATATTCATTGCTGAATATTTGGCCATATGCATTGCAGCTACATATGCAGCAATAAGACATTTTTATCCAGCAGAATACATGAGTGCACCCTTTCTAACTGCGTACTATTATCTGGGCAGTGGGAATCTGCTAATACTATGGAAAGGTGTTTTTTTTTTTTCTTGCAGTCTGGAAGATAGAACTGCTAACAGAATTAGCTTTTGATTGGGCACTCTGCAAATTAAATGATCCCAGAAAAGAGAAGTTGAGGAGATGATGCTTTTTGCATAACTATCAAGATACGTTGCAAAACTTTTTTTAATGAGGAATTTAAGGTTTTGCCCTCAGCCCAAGCTACAGATATATTCATTTATGTTGCAGTGCATGTCATTTTGTTAATGCTAGGAATTGTCAGACAAAAGTATGCAATTATTCATATGTATTTTGTGCACAGTTGACATAAAAGGTATTTGTGTACAAAATGTAACTACCATGATAACGCCAGTCATACTGAATAATAAAATATGTATGTGTAAAAACTGAAGGGTAGCACTGTGCTATTTATCATGTTTGTTGCAGACTCCTGAGGTATTGTGCACTAATTTTAAGGCATCCATGAAAGACAACTAGGAAAATAATTGACAATTTGGATGATTTTTTTCTATAAGATCCATACTTCCACAGGTATATATGTATAGGGAGGGAGATTACAATTCTATGATTTGAAAGTAAATAATATTGCAAACAGGAGGTATGGCGTAGATGCAACAGAATTAATTTGGTTTGATATCACTTGGCGAAAGGGATCTTCTAGAAGAGTACTTGGATTTGGATAGAAATATCTGTGACTTTATGACAAAAATAAGTAATACCAGAAATTATGTTTTTATGGGAAATGTAAACTTCCCAGATTTATGTTGCAAAACAATAAGTTAGTGATAGTAAGGATCGGGTGTTTTGGTAAGAGATGTACCTGAGGAATTTCTTCATGAAATACTTGGTGAGCCAGCAAAAAAATAATGAAAGATGGGGTAAGCAGTTAAAACTATGTAAATAAAAAGAAAAGAAGAAAGGAAACAGAGCTGCTGTGTTGCAGGGTTAGTGTTGGAGTGAAAGGAAGTAAAGGATTATTTTATTTTGTCTTAGTCTTAATTAGGAAAATAATTTTCAGGATCAGAATGTAGGCATGATGGATAATGGGAACAAAGGTATGTAAATTTAAATTATTACATCTGCAATGGAAGCAAACCTGAGACATTAATGCTCTTAAGCTAAGGGGACTGGATGATCTTTGTTCAAGAACTTTGAAAGAGCTGGTACAGGCAATCTCGGTCTTGTAGTGAGGATTTCTAATAAGCTTATGAAATCAGGAATAGTATAACAGAAGGATCTTGGAGAAGCTGAAGTAGGAGGGGAATGCTTAAAATTTTAAGTTCAGAGCCTTTCTGAAACTATGAGAGAAAATAGAAAATGTATTTACATCTGTCAAGCTAGGCTGAGCAGAGGGTAAGATAAGTTCAGTGACTCAATATTTTTAATACTGCTATAATTGATAACCCTTTTTCTGACAAATTCAGTATTGAAATGATTTGATTTTGCAGACCTTAAAGTTGTTGAGATTATTGATAGTTTAATAATATAATCTATATAATCTTTAAAATGTATAATAATCTATAATAAATCTGTTTAATAATTAAAAGAGTACATAGTATTTTCATATTATATAATAGGTCATGATTATTCCCTGGAAATGCATCTAACTTGAATTCGCTTCCTTATATTGTTTATAAATAGTACAGCAATGTGCCAGCATCAAACTGATATTTTTTCTCAACTTTGAAGTTTTACAGTGCAGAAAAACAGACATTTTCTTAAACGTGTGCCAAAATGTTTCTTGAATATTCAGTCGTACCCAATATTTGCCTTTTCTCAGGTCATTGTTTTAGAATTAGCAGCTGCATGATGCAAGTCAATTCTTGTTTTGTAGCAGGTACACATCCAAACAACGAAGGCAGTGTCAGCCCCATACTAAATAGCAAATATTTGAATAATGTGATATCTTACAGACATCTCAAGGTCTGCTTTCAATAATAAATAAGAGACCCAGGATACAACAGGAAAAATGACTTATTAAACATGAGCTTAAAACTAATCTCCATCTAAAAATATTAAATCTCTACTAGTAAAGTGGATTTATTTTTTCTTTTTTCTTTTCTTATTTTGCTTCATTAAGACAAGGGGTACTGATGTGTCACTAGGTAGGCAAGGGAAAGGCTCAGATGGAGAAAGAGAGAACATAATTATCTGAAGTTGCCATTTGCATCTCTTTTGCATAAAAATGGTGTAAAATAATGGTGTGAGAAATGAAGTTCCTGGTTATGTTTTTAGAAAGATCTTTTAGGCATGTGGACCCTTTCTCACACAAGAGTTAGAGAGACAGGTCTGTGAGCACGACTAGTGCTGCCCAGTCTAGGCGGGTAGGCTCCTGTGCAGCACAGCTATGGTTCTTTTTCCTCAGACACAACAGTTCTGAAGTATCAAGAAGGGGAATTTTTCCATTTAAATGATACAAAAGGTGGTTTGATCTCTGTAAGAGAGACTGACATTCTCGACATGGAGATCTTTTGGCCTTAAAATGGCTGTGCCTTGGATGGAGAATGTTCTGGCCCAATTACATGTAGAGTTGAGAAGATCATTTTCTGAACCAAAGTTTGACAAAATACGTTCTTCTTAAGAAATAGTCACAACCTCTTAGTAATATTGCCTGATTCATGATTTTTGTTCAAATGTGAACTATGTGTTTTTATTAATTTTATTTTCTTGTATTCATTTCATGGAGATAGTAATGGCTCAATCCCTTCTCTCTAGCCCTGAGGGCAAGGTGACACTGCAGTGTCACTGCCCAGTGACACTGTATTAGCTCTCATTTAGACCTTTTTTTGGTACAGACATGAGAAACATTTTTTTGTGTGTGTCATTTTTCTGTTCAAATGAAAAATGTCTGGAATCATGTGAGGCTATGTCAGAGCCCACCAGGAAGGTGTTTCTATATCATGACATCCAAAATTTATGTTTTTTTGCCTTGTAATGTGGAATGAAGACATATAAAGAGGTTTGAGGACATAAGACTCATAAGGGTGTTTTAAAGACTGTATGGGACAATCGAAAGAAATATTGTTGTTTGTACTGCTGGCAAACTGGCTCTAAAGTTACACAGGTTTTTCTTGCAGAAGCAATAGTTAGGTTTACTCCAGAAGAGGGTCCAGTAGGGAGCTGATTTATACGCAGGGTGGATGACAGAGGGAATAGACCCCTTTGAGCAGAACAACAACAAAAAAAAGCTAAGTTATTTGGCTTGATGTACTCTCATGGAATGCCTTTATTGGGCTCATCTGTTCATCGTAAAAAGGAGTCTGATGATAAGAATTTGTGCCTTCACTCGCTATGCTGTTATTTAACGTAATTGCAGTGCACCTAATAATTCTTATGACTAAAGACCTATTGCTTGGATGATTTCCTTTAGCTGTGCACAGTGGAATAAATTTCTTACCACTTCATTAATCAGGTTGATTTTTTTAGTCTATATAGTTTTTCATGGAGAACTTACACAGATTTAATGGAGCCTGCCATTTGAAGTAAGGTCTATTTGTGTAAAAAGTGTTACAAGTACAGGGAACAGTCACCTCCATAGGAATCTGTGTATTACTAATACGTTTTTCCCATTGCTGCAGATTAATATATATATACTTAAGTGGCAATTCATTTTTAGGTCTTTGGTTATTTATTAGCTTTAAAAAATGCAAGCAAAGATGTCATGCCTTCATTTTTTACTTTGAGAGAATTTTCATATTTATGAACAATATCAAATTGTCTCCCTTAATCTAAATCTTAAGAAACACATTTGCAACTTATTTAGATTAGCAACATGTGTTTCTCATGTTATTCTGTATCACAAGCTAGCACAGTGACCCTCTTGCCCACTGCTAGCATGTTTCAGGCTCCACAACCGTTCACTTCTTGGAGAGAATTTGAGTCCCTTTACAAAATTACTGAGTCAGGTGGTCAGTGTTTTGTGTAGACACCTGCTCAGAATTTATTGGCTGAGATCCCCTGCTCGTTTTGCACTCTGTCTTCAAAACACTACCATAGGTCATTATCATTATTAACTCCAATTAGATTTTTGTAGGGTAGGGTTTTCAGTACCTCTGTATGTTTTTAAGCATTTGCTTTACAGTTATGTATACATATTTTTCTCAGTAGATTTTTGTACTGTTACCAATCAATTAGTTTAATGACTTTTGCCCTCTTTTTGTAAAAACAAAACTAACCAACTGATCTTTCCAGAAAATGAGTACTCTTTCCTTGTATGCAAGTAAGTCATGTATGTCCCTGGAGCGCTTCATTTCTCATGATCTGTAAGATTTATTTTATATACTACTCTTATTGATTTTATATTTAAAAATCTGACAGTTCTAGAGCAGCAGTTCTTACTTTTCCCTTAGCTCTATTATTTGGACTAGAAGTACCACAAGGAAAACCTTTTCTCTGGTATCTATTAATACATTTGCTGCTCTTAAAGGTGAAGAAAATACTCCTACAGGATTTCAGTTTAAAAGCCCAGAGGTTAATTAAGTTTCTAGTGCATATTCTGGTATCACTAGTAATAGAAAATCTGACTGCCGTGGGAGGAAAAATAATATATGAAAACTGAGAAATGGAGATGTAAAACAGTCTTGCTTTATTTCCCCTACCCCCAAAAAAAACAGAAGGCAGAGAAATGTCTTTGCAATTTGTACTTCATTGATAAGCTGATAAAAGCAAGATGTGTGGCAGACACTCATCACGTCTCCTTGGGTAGATGTTACACTGGGCAGTTAGGAACACAAGATTCACAAGGTCAGTGAGAGAGAGAAGGCAAATGCCCCTCACTCTGACATCCCATAAGACCATTTACCTGGGAGAGAGAAGCACTGTAATCTGGTTTCTGCAATTTACCTACTTTATTCACATATTAATTTTGATGGAAAGTCACAAGTAGACCTACTAAAAGGGCCTAAAGCCTGGGACTATTCTGTTTCAGCCAGCATCATGGGCAGATCATGTTTCCTCTGGCTTTGTTGCTTTCTCCTATGCTCCCCTCTTCTGCCTCACTTTGTCTCCTTCCCTTTCTCTCTCCAGCTCCTTCCAGCTCCCTCTTTTCCAGTTCCTTAAACCTAGCATAGATTCAACAGAAAGCAGGAAGTGTCACTGACTGTTGCCATACTCTAAATTATAATGGTCAGAGTCTTGGTAGCAAAGAAAAGCCTATTTTGAATTACCTTTTTTTTTTTTTTTTTTCCTTGAATCAAAATTGTGCTTAGACTACTACTACCAAAGAACCTGGTGAAGCAGAATGAAACTGCCATACTAAAATGCTTAAAGGACAAAAGGATGATGCTACTAAAGTTAATGTCACTAAGTGGCTTTAAATGTTGCATTTTCCCAAGTGAGGTGATTAGGGAACTGTTACAGGCCTGAACTGAAAGAACTTCAGAAGTCAGCCTATACTAGAAATGTAACCTTTTTATTTATTTATTTTAATTCGTTAAGGTTCCTGGTTTGAACTTGTCCTTCCTCTTGAAAGCCACAACTTCTGTATATTCTTCTGTGTCAGAGTTCTCTTAACTGCTATATAATGCTACGTAGCACCATTATATATGCCTACCTCCTCCTGCAACTCTGCTGCTGGATGAAACCGGCTGAGTCAGCGGGTGTTACGCGTTGTGCTAAATTTAATGTTGATATATTAGCCAGCACCAGATAGATTGATTTCCTTGGGGCATTGAGATGCAGAAAAGGTTAGTTTGTGAACTTCAGGTATTAGGCAAGTGTTGAGAAGCTCTCTTTTTCAAAGCAGTCCAAGGCATTAAGCGAATCTAGTAATGAAATTGGCAGTGCCTACAGGTATCTGGCAAGTATGCGGTTAGGTAGATAGAACATGAAATAATAATGAAGGTGCAGATTTGTGCAGCATTTGGTGTGCTAAATATTTCATAATAAGTGGCTCTAGTCTACAACCAGTAGGAAAGATCTA
The DNA here is from genome assembly GCA_035222435.1 of Microcambeva ribeirae. NCBI lineage: Eukaryota > Metazoa > Chordata > Actinopteri > Siluriformes > Trichomycteridae > Microcambeva > Microcambeva ribeirae. The sequence goes on from JAYECN010483762.1 coordinate 96,181, forward strand.
GATTAATTAGAGATAATCTTTTAAAATATTCAGAAAAATCATATAATTAAGAGGCTGGACTTAAGTCCCATGGTTTGTAACTCAGGGTGTCTGTTTTTCTCTCCTGGCTGTATTTAAATGAGAAAAGCAAAGCCTAACCTTCTGCACAGAGTAGCTGCACATAAAGGTCTCTAGAGCTCCCTTAAATTTTGAAAGCTGAAATATTGGTGCTCCAAGTCTCCAAAGCATGGTACATGATGCTCGCGGTAATACACAATGTAAAGATGTGCGCAGCAGTACCAGTTCACTTTTTGCTCCTGAGTCAGAATAAATGCTGCTTCACTGTCCACACACTGTGACATTCGAGGAGCTGAATATTTTATTCCCTCTCCAAAATGGCATCAACTGCACTGGGGCTAACTTGGGGTATTATAGAACAGAGCTGTGACAGCAAAAGAAGGAAGCTTGAGGAAATAGGATCTATTAAAACATGCAGTGCGGTATCTTATTGTGTTACTCCCCGTCCCCCCGCCCCCTGATCAAATACGGTTTTACGCCACCTTTTAATGTCATCGCCGCCGTGGCAGCTGGCTTCCCTACCGCAGGATTTCCTGCCCCAAAGGCCAGGGGGTCACTTGAAGTTTAAAAAGCCTTAGTGCAGCGGCATTAAAAACAAAAGAGGAGGGTAAGTGAAGCGCGGCTCGGGAGCGGGACGATGCTCCTTTGGGCACCGTGAAGGGCTCCCGGGCGCGCTGCGCTCCGCGGGCCGGGTCGGCGCGGGCGGGCGCTGCGCGCGGCGGGGCGGGCGCGCACGATGCTCTGTGGCAGGAGAACCCACCTAGAGGGCCCCCTTGACGCCAGCACATCCTCTGGCAGGCAGCGCTCGCCGCAGCCCGAGCCCGGGCTGCTGCAAAGTGCCCCCGAGCCCCGCGCTCCGGGGCGGCCACTGCGCAGCGGGGGAGCCAGGAGGCACCGGGAGCGGCGAGCGGCGTCCCCGGGGTATGTTGGAAATCCTTGTGAGCTGCAAGGAAGCCGGAGCCTGTTGCCCGCACTGCTTTAAAATAGCCCGCTCTGTCTAGCTGGGGCGCCAGAATCTTCCCAAGGATATATAACCACAGCCTCCGGAGAGGGGACTGCTGTCTGGGAGCAGAATTGGGGGAAAAGGAAAAGGATGGCAGAGGAATAATGCGTAGCTAGCACGGGACTTGAAGCTCGACTTGCTTTTGGCAAAATACAAAAGGATGCACATGGGTTTTATGTACAGCATAACAGCAAATTCGAACGAGGCTCTGCAGTGAAAGAATCAATAGCTTAGTCATTTTACTTAAAGGGAGCAGACACCCTTATTATGGGGCTGGGCTGCAAAATTTGATCATGATATGATCTTATACTCATGATGATATCTAATTATAGTCCTGTCCTATGGAGCAGAAAAAGTCTACTTCCTTCCTTCTTTCTTAGATGAAGAAATAATCCTGCAGAACCAAATTCAGAAAGAAGTTTGTTTTTGTTGTACATGGTTATTAAACGTCATCCTGTTCCCTGGGCTCGCAATATTGGAAAACTGCATTAAAGTGATCGCTCAAGAATATGTGTCTAAGAAAGAAGAAAAAGCAATATTCATTTCTGAAGGATAACATGGCAAAGCAATATGAAGTTATACATTTCCCCCTTACCACTGATCTGGCGTGGCTGACAAGAAACTATCTTTTGACTAACCTTTTCCAACTGTCCAAAATGCTGCATATGAAGATGCTTTAATTCACATGAAAAGCACTTGGATTTTTATCAAGGCAAACTGCTGGCATCATCGCACATTTTCTGTATACTGATTAATATTTCTTAAGTAGCAAGTAAGGCATAAATGGATGGACACGTACCTAGAAAACCTTGTGATAATTTTTTCTTCAGATCCTGGGCATTTTTGTTTTTGTGGATTACAGTAGTTGCAATAAACCCTGCTGTTCACTGCTCGTGTTGTTCTGGAATGCATCTATGAATACCATAACAGATAAAGCTGTCTGACAGGGAAACGCTAATGTTGGAAGATCTGTGAACATGATGCATGTGAATAATTTCCCCTTTAGGAGGCATTCATGGATATGGTGAGTAATCAATACACATTACAGATGGTTAAACTCAAAATGCTTGTTTGCAAAATACTGTGGCAACTACCAGATGCTGAGTTTTTTTCCTACATTAATGCCAAATGAGGACTAACTGGGCTATGAGTAAAATGAAAATCTTACAGAAATAATGCTGATAAAGTAATATGAGTTTGATAGTCTTTTGCCTTTACAAAACAGGCAAGTCATAAGAATAGTATTGTGATAGTCATGTTTTATTATTTGTATAGTAAAAGGCTTTTGAGCAGGGAGACATTTTCCTTCTTTCTGAAAGGAACACTTCTTTGCAGTGCTTTCTTAGCATTACTTGAAGGAATTGATAAAGACTTATTTTTTCCCTGTGATATTGCATTGTTTGCCATGTAATTTATTTATTTATTTTTATTCAAGTGACCTGAAAAACAGGAGAATATCATTCATATGATAATTCAGTAATGTTTAATGAACACATTTGTATGATAGGTTTTCAGATGAGGCTGTTTGGAAGATAATCACATAGAAATAAAATCTCTTCATCATCGTTAAAACATCTGTTTCCCTCTTTAAACCATAGGCATCTATAGTTCTTGTTCACTGAGCAATCCTGCTCTCCAACTTCTCCCCATTGTATTATAGTGACTTGCTTATAAATTTTATCAGCAGTTGTTGTGTCATGTCATGCTCCTTATTTTGGAATTATGTGTTGATATGTGTTTAAAGGATGCTAGCTTAGGAAAAATACTTTCACATAAATTTTTTTTGCTCTTAGACTACATCATGAGTCTTTTAAAATATTAAAAATAAGTGTGTTTTGGAAGCCCATTTACCACAATCTGCATTTAAGTTGAAGGATTTGCTTCAGCATGAATGTTTGTTTGACAGATTTGTCCCTTAGTATATAGTCAGCTTGCATATATAACTAATTTGCAGAAGAATGCGAGACAGAATTTTCCCTGGGAAATGTGCTAGCTAAGTTCCTGAAGCCAAGTTCTTTTTATGGCATATACAAGTTGCATTTAAGAATAACAGTATAAAACTGAGGAGCTGGTGCCTGGCAGCGCCACCGCCCGCGTCACTGAGTGTCATTTGTCAGAGCCACCCGGCTCCTTGCCGAGCTCCAATGGCAGGGCCAGTGTGCGGCTGCCAGCCTCGGGGGGAGCAAGGAGGAGGTGGTGACGCCCTGGCAACTCACTTTCTGTTATTGCTTAATTTTTAATAAGCAATTAGTAGACGCGTTCTCCCTTTAACACATCCTTTTTTTTATAGCGTTTTATTCTGCCTTTCTATAGGATCATTTGAATTTATGTAAAATCCTTCTATTGGCATCTTCAAACAGTAACACCTATAGGAAGGAATAAATGTCATCTTTAATACAGTACAGTCTTTCTATCCTGGCAGCTTGTTTAGCGGAGTATTGGGAAGGGTACTGCAGCCCACCCCTAAACAGGAAGGCGCAGCCATTGTCTTCGAAGAATTTGGCCTACTTCTGGTTTTTAATAACTTAGATTATTTGGAGAAGGTTTTAACCCCTTAGTTTCTTTTCTGCCTAAATGGTTTTCAAGCAGCACTTTTTGAAACTTGTTGAAAGGGATCTTTGAAAAAAACATCTGTTTGTATTTACTGTCGCTCAGAGGCAGCTGCCTGTCTGCCAAATGGGCTCTTTTGTGGTCCCCTTGCTGAGTGCCACCAAAAGGGTGCCCATTTGCAAAGTGGTGCCTGTGAAAACCCATGAGAATTATTTCGGGATCTAGATATAGTATTTTAAAGGAATCAAGCTGTATCAGGCATTGGTTGTGCTTACTGCATTTTAGACCTTATTTTAGTGTTTGAATGTTTTTAACACAGTGTTGTTCATCTCGACATGCACAGAATTGGCAAATTTGCTTATTCATGCTACAGTAGGTCTGTAAGCAGTGTTTATGGCTCACAGAGTTTTAAGTTGCCAGTCAGTCTGTTTTTTTAAATCAGAACTTTCACAAATTCTGCGTTGCCTATCAAGCATGCCAGGCTTTTTCACTGTGAGTTGAAGCTGGCATACAGAAAAGTCTTCTATATGTATATAACCTCACCTTGTGATACTTTGAGATGTCTATCAGAGCATGATAATGAGGATAAAGGAAAAGATATCCTCCTTGCGATCCCATTATTATTATATGAACATTAATGGGTTAATAATTTCTCCCTGATGCTGATGCAACACATCAAACATGTTTTGTAGCCAGCATTGTGTTATTTCTAAAAATGTATAACATTTCTGACCTTTATTTGCAGAACCCAGTATTTCAGAAGTAGGACTAATGGTTTTATATGCACTAGACATTGTTTTATTGTAAGACATTGTATTGTAAGTAAATTTGCACTGTGCTTTCATGTGATAGTTCCTGCTTTTCTCACACAGAATATGGGGAGGAGAGGGGAAGATTAAAAATGAAGCCATTTGAAATGGAAATTTTGTACAAACTGTATGTTCCAGAGCCCTAGGAATGCGATATGAGTCAAGGTGGTGGATCTCTTTCTGTGTATTTGGTCCTGGATGTGGGTTTGGGGAAAGAAATAGCAGAATATGAATGCCTTGAGAGAAGGATTTGTCAGGGAGCCTACAAGCCTGTAGACATGTATTGAGAATTCCAGTCTCTGAAAACCCTTTTTTGTAATGGGTGCTGACTGACTACCAGCATAATGCTGATTACTGGCAAAAAATAGCTACAATATATTTATGTTCTCTGTCAGGACAAATAGCATTAGAATTGTCTTGGATAGGATATAAAAGGATGCATCAGAGGTGATTCTGTAGATGGTTACTGGCAACTGTTTTCAATAGCCTGTATTGTAAAATAGCGCTATGCAGAGTACGTAGGATTAGAAAGGTTCGGTGGGTGGGCAAGTGATGTCCCAGGTGAGGATAAGAGTGAGTTCTAGTAACAGTGAGAAACATTTATGATCATATTAAAGGTGGAATAGGGAGTTATAACTGCTTATCACGTTAGAAACTTCATAACAAGTTATGTATTAGCAGCAGGCAATTTACTGCCATTCAAATTGGAAACAATTTTAGCAATGTTTACTGTCAAATTGTATAACCTAGTTTTCCTTTCCATTACACTTTATCCGCCCTTTTGTTGCCAAACCAAATAAAGATAATCGCAGTGTTCAATTTTGGCTTGCCTAATTGGATAAACAAATATTGTGCATATTTTCTAGTTTTACTGTAGGAAAAATAGGAGATGCGAACACCTGTATATAAAAAGTCTGTTTTGAAACTGTCAAAGTTTGGAAATTAATCTGCTGGTGAACATACTAGCTTTGCAGGATAAAAAGTGAAACCTAAGACTGACCCTTTTCTGCCAGCTTTCTTGCTAGTGAGATCAAATGAAATTTAGTCTGGATACAAAGCCACTGGATAAATAAATAAATAATAAAAATCTGTTCTGGTCCTTTTTAATCTCACAACACGAGTATGAATATCTACTTCACTTGATCATTACTGTTCTATGTGCTCCATCTAATGCAAAACGATGTGGACGCACTGGCTGCACGTTGTCCTTTGCTCTAAACTAATTTGATGACTCACTCTCTTTTGAAAAGTACCTTAGCCAATCCCTGAAAGAAAAAAATTTCTACAAAGGTTCTGTCTTCTGATTTTTCCACTATTGTGTAATGATCTTAAACTGTTTATCTGCACATTTTATAGACCACCCCTCCCCACATCTTTCCGTCAGAACAGCTCAGCTTTCCATTGTTATGGAGCTTCTTCCATTTTCTGAGAACTGAATATATAGCTGTGAAGAAAAATGAAAGAAAATGAGGATCTTGATGCTAGGGCATGAAATAAACTTTGGATATGATCTCAGGACATGCTGAGTCCTCAGCTCACTAAAGAATCTCTGGGAACTGAGTCTGACAAAAATCGTATGAGACTCTCTTCTCATGACTTCTGTCTGTAACAAAAACCAGAATGAAATGCTTCACCCAGGTATTCACTCATTTGCTTGTTCCAAAAGAGTTTTGCATATTTTATAGTGGAATAAAACCAAGTTTTTACACAATCTGCTCTTCAACATGGTATTTAACTAGACTTTTATACATTTTTGACTTCAGATATTAAGCTACAAACTATTATGGAATATCTCAATTCATCTTTTGGAAATCAGGATCTAAAACTGAATTTGCAAGAAAAAAATCGTGATTTGTTAAACAGAGAAGAACTCATCTTAAAGCCAAAGAAGTTGGCAATCTGTTGCCCATAGGTTTTCATAGTACTGCTAAATTTGAAAAGTCACCTTATTCTCTGTTTTCTTAAGCTGAATAGTAGGTGAATAATATTTTTCGCCAGACATTGCTGAAATTTATTGCTCACGCTAGGATCAATGCAGTAAGATTTATATACTGAATGAAGCAAGGCAGAGGTGGCTCTCATTTTTTGCATTTCAAAAGCCTTATCTGTCCAGTGGCAACTAACTGCAGGTTAATCCAGCAGGTTTAATGTCACAGGAAAAGATGATTTATTTTTCTATCTTTTGTAATTAGGGCAATGATTTATTAACTTATAATTTGTATTCACAATGCTTTTACTTTCTGTAATGCCTTCCTCAGGAAAAGCCGAAAGTGTTCTAGAAATACTAGCTACCCGCATCCAACATCACTTCTCATGTGTACGTTAGATATGTATCTATGTAGATTTTTATAAATTACATTCCTCGTCAGTGAAATACAGATAGCATTTACATGATTTTGCATTTACATGCAAAATTCTTTGCAGAAAAGGTAGTTTAACCAAATGAGTTGAGGCCAACTGTGTGATTGCTCAATCTGACTGTCCCAAACAGATGACTATCTGACTGGCATTTTAATCTCTTGTTCCTAAATAGTCAGATCATTTAAATTGTACTTAGATCAGTAATCCATTCAAAAATATGGATTTATAAGTCAAAAAATCAAGGATTTATAATCCATATTTTTGGAAAATGATCAAACCGTAATTTTATATCTTCAAAATGTAGCACTTCCAAAATGCAAGAAAGAATATGGAATAACAATTTTCCTCTTAAGGCCATGGTGGTAACATCCTGTGGGCTCTGCCAAAGTCTACTTTTTGAGCTTCTTTTCTCAGTATATCATCTGCAAATGAAGTTAGTGTTTCTATCCCATTTTTTTGTTTATATATTTGTGCTTATGTATTTATATATTTTGTTTGTATTTTTGTGCATCTACATATACATGCATACAGGTATGGATACATAGAGTATATTGTTGTTAGTAATTATAATGTAGTTCTCTATGCCAGCTTTGTATACGTACTTCAAAATTATCTGGAGGCATAACTGAATTCTGAACTGCGCTGACTTTTTCAAAGTCTCCCATGAAAATTTTGAACATACTTGGCTTATGTAAATGAAACTGGTCAGCAGGATAACTGACAGATGAGTTTTGGCTCTGGATTGCAGTCCATATAGCCCACCTTTTTGCTAGTCATTTTTAAACCCAGATAGAGTCAAATTATTTCCTGAGGAATTTTTTAGACAACCAGAATATCCTGCTTTCTCTGAAGGAAGCATGAACACTGCAAATAATCCACCTTCCTGGATTTTGTCTTTCTTCATAACTCAAGCCACAAAATTACAACCTAAATTTGAGCTCGTTTACCTCTTAATTTCTTTCTTGATGGTTAATGCATTTCCTCTGCTGTCTTTTAACTCTTATCTGGTCACAGAGAGCTGCCTTCTCTTCTGCTTTGGCTGGGGCTAAGCTGTACCCGTATTTTGACCCAGCAAAAATTACCCTACAGCTCTAGCTCTTAAACAATGCTTTAATTTAATAATGAAGAAAATTTCAGTGTTACTACTATTAAATTATTTGTATTCAATATTGCATATAACTGTTATTGATTTATCTGGAAAGCATTCTGTAAGTAGATTTTTTGAATACTGATATTCTAAACAGTTTGGTCTGAGGTGAACGGGCATGGGTTCTCATTCATAGACTAGATCACTCCAAGATGGGAATTTGGTTACTATTGGAAAAAGTCATGATACTTTTTAGCTTTCTGAGAAATTAGCAGGTCTGCTTGATATCCATGTGTTTAGCATTTGGAGATATAAGAATTGTTCAGATGTATGCATGAGGATTGACTCTCTTGTTTGATCAGCATAGAAGTTTTCACCTGGGCAGGGTGAGAGTGGAGAACAAACAAGCTCAGAATTACCCAGCTAAAGAACTTTGGCAAACATATATAATTTACAATTTATTATGATATGATCACATTAAAATACAAATGGTTGGTTTTTAAATGTTAACCAGAAAGGAGACAGCACTATTTCCAGTAAAATCTATTGGTTAGTTGCTTCCAATAAGTGGAATCATTTTCCCTTTATGACTCACTCCTTGGAAGTAGCAAAATAGAGTATGTAAAATTCAGAATTTCAGAGGAGAGGATAGGACCATGTACAATGCCTGAAAGAGGACAGAACAATTTTGTGTGGGAAAGTAGTGACTCTTTTTATGCGGCTCATCCAGCTCTATATTTCCCTACTTCTTTTAAAAATAGTTTATTGATATTTGTAAATTACTTTGAGAACTCGTTACTATTTCTAATTAGTGGTATGGAAAGCATTTTGCCTTATTTAAGCAGCAATCCTCTTTCTATTGAAAATTGATTAAAAGAATGCTTGAATATTAATGATATTCAAACATTGGAAAGCAACAAGGAAAATGAATATACTTTAGTGCTCAAATGCAGCCTTTCAATGGGAACTATGCTTCTTTTAGTTTGTTTATTTAGGTTAGTTAATCTTCTCTCAAAAGGAAGGTCTCTTTTCCTGTTATTCACAGCTTTTACTTTGTGATATTATTCAATAATTTTACAGAAAATGTGGAAGGTTTCTGTTTGTGTTTTTTTTTTATTTTATATTTTCTTAGGCAACATGACTTCTTAGGTTCAGTTATCTAAAGCAGTTGCTTTATTATATTTTGTGTTGCAAAATTATTTTGTCTGATTTTAATTGTATTATTCTGTTATGACAGATGACAGCTTGTCCCCTTCAGGAAAACAGATAATTCCTGCTAGGATTAAAAAATATGATTTTAGCTGTTCCCATCTGCAATGATATATAACTTCCTGATTTTATGATTCTTGAAAAGTGCTTATCAAATTAAATTTGCTCACTAATAAATGGCCTTTTATATTTAATCTGAAGTATAGATGCATTTTGAATGTGTGAATAATTATTAGATCAGTTAACTGTGTTTATCATATGGATGTAACTCTAGCAGAGTGTTTTGTGTCCTCCAGAATTTGCTGGGCTTGACAGAGAAGTTTTTTGGTGAAATTCTCAGTTCATACTGCATAATCACATGGTCTTTAAATACTTATAAAAAAATATTACTTCATGTTGTGTCCTTGTATCATAATATTTTATAGTGTATTTCTTTCATATCTTTTTCTTGATGTTATTGCATTTATTTTTCTTTACTAATTTATTGGAACAGTTCTTAAAGAATGAGCTTTTTAGCATCATTTTTTTAAGAGTAATTTTTGGTGATGTTAATTTGCTCTGAATTATTCACCAGTAATTCAGAGTTTTTACAGTCTAACTTCCTTTAACTGAAAAAAAAATATTTGTAATGTGTCTTGCAAATTCAAAATTAGACAGGTAAGACTTTTAAGGTGAAATAGCCTTTCTGATTACTGTCACTTGAAGTATCAGTGGAAGTTCTTATACAAAAGTGGCATGTGGATGTAAGTCCTAGGGAAGAATTGTTGCAACAGTTGACTTCATTTATCTTTTGGACTCAACTATACTCTTTGACTTCAGGGAAGTGAGTAGATTTTAATTATCAATTAGATAATGACAGCATTATTTTCATTATCTTTCAGTTAAATACCCAAGTTAAAAAATTGCAAGTTAGCCATACATTTGTGTTTGACTGCTGCTTTAGTTAAGGGAAAAAATTATTGGATGATTCTGTATTTTATAATTTGTTCTTAGTGTCTATTAGGACCTCAAGGGAGGTAGTGAGGAGGATGGCGCCGGCCTCTTCTCAGTGGTGGCCACTGACAGGACTGAGTCACCTGCTCTAGGTGACCCTGCGTGTGCAGGGGGGTTGGACTAGATGATCTCTAGAGGTCCCTTCCAACCGTCCCTTCTATGATACTTAAAAGATATCTAGGTCTAAGGTTTTAATGCATGTGAGACCATTTGTGCGATTTTACTTTCCTAGTGTGTATACTTAAGAATTTACCTTCCACTTTTACTCCTTTATATAATTCATCTTTAAGTGTTAAAATTAAAAAGGAATAATGCTTTATTCAGAGAATTTTTTTTTAATTCTCAAACTTGGATAGGGAGTTTTTATCCTATGCGTTTCAACTCATGGAGGATTCAGAATTTCCCAGTACCTTGCTGAAATCTGTTACTCCATTGTTTCTGCCTAAATAGTATCATTTCCTTCAATAGATTCCATGACAGGACTATTTTAACAATCCTGGCCTATAGCTGCTATTATCTTTTGTTCTTTTTCTTTCCACACAATATAAATTTGTAAATGGTAGGTCTGAACAATTAGAAACCTTTCAATTTAGCCATACTATTTCATTTTCCTGCACTGTAGTTTGCACTCATATAAGTCATACTGTATGAAACCTTTTTTCATCTGGCATCCTATTAGTTCAGCGCTGTGGCATCTTATCTTCCACTAGAAACTATAGGCTCCAAATAAAGCAAAACAAAAAGCTATGATAATAGGCACCAAAGATGACACAAAAGTCACTTTCCAAAGAGCCCATGTAATAAATAGATATGGTGAAATAAAAATGATCATTTTTCCCATCCTGTACTTACAGAACTGAGGTAAGAGGAAATTTTACCTCAGAAAAATGGAAGATGAACTCATATATTCTTGAGTGCCAGGCTGTGCCATACATGCAAACATATTTCATGTAAAAGCTAAAAACTACCTAGGTCTTCATCCATTTATTCTTTTGTATCCATTCAACCCTTCCAGATTCTCGCTAATTTTCTCTAACGTTATTAGAGTGGAGTTTTCTTGAGTATTCTCTAATGCAAAAATCTTGAAATGGAGCTTCAGTGAAGGTTATGATTTTATGAACACCTTTTCCTTCTCTGTTGTTTGGGATTTTGTTGCCAAGTGGCCTCAAAGTTCTTCTGGGCAAAAGTAAAGCAGCTTCTTCGTGCAACTAAACAGATCTCCATGAAGAATTTCTCAAGCCCTTTGAATAATTGTCATAGAAAGTGGTCTCTGTCTCCTAAAAGGATGGATATTCCCTACTAGACTTGTACTATAAGAGTGCCTAATAATAATATAAACCTAAGAGTGTTTTTCTTTGCCTATTTTCAATGCAAGAGCATTTGCACTATCCAGCTAACAAATATTGAAATTGCCCTTTCCAAAATCATGAGAGTTTTAACGGGTGATTAGTTGGGCGTATTGGACCGTCTTCATTTGTTAGCAAGTTATAGCTGGATTAAAGGGCAGTTAGGATGCTTGGTTGGTTTTCTATGTAATGAACGTTTTGAAGCTTTGAATGCTATGATGTTTAAATTGTTTCATGATATGTTGGTGAGTTATATACAACAACTTCAGCAAAGGCAAAATCTCTGTATGCTCTATAATCATCACAACCTAATCATATTTGCTCCTGTAACGTTGCTATTTGCAAGAAAATGTGGCTTGTGGCGAAGTGACTGCCACTGGGAATACCACACTGACAGAATGCATGCTGAGCCACAGCTGAGCTAATATATGGCTATTTATGGCAACCAAGCAGGAATCGGAGATTAAGTCATAATAAGGTAGGGATTGTACCAGCTAGAGGCTCACTCGTTCCATAAAGTAGAAGGATTTTAGAGAAGAAGATTTAGTGTGTTGCTTATTCCCTGGAAAGTGAATATGAATAAAAGTTTTAAGAGTTTTGAATAACATAAATTTTTGAACTATCAGCATGCAAATTCTTAAAAGATACACTAAAATCAGATACTCAGGAGCTTATCTGAATAATCATTTAGTATCAACAATATATTTTTCTGAGAGGCACTACGTATCCACTTTCTGAAATACAAAGCATGTCAAGGTTTCAAGATGTTTTTGTTATTTCAGGATATTCCTTTAGAGCTGTATTCAAAAAAGATCTGATCAGACAGGTGATGTCTGCAAAAGTTCATTAAGGAAAAAGAAAAGTGAAAATAATCCCATGCTTTTTGATGCTTCAGGATTTTTTTTTTTCAGATTATACGTCAATGCATTATGTAGGGTTGTTTTAAATAAAGATTTTTGTACTTGAAAAATATGCAAAACCTAAGCATACTTGTGACCATGAGTTTCAGTAGATCACTTTCTAGAGATTCTAGAGCCCACATTTGAGCATGTAACTACTACTGAGTGAGTTTGATTTTTTTGCTGCTTTCCCAAGAAGATAAGACCTGTGGGAGCATGCTTGTCTGTCACTTTCCCTCACTTTCTAACTTCTGAACCTGTTGCCTGATTTCAACCAAATTTCAGGAGGATAGGACGTTTAAATCTAGCAAGTTTTTACAGTAGTAAGTTTTTAGAAGCTGATACTGGTAAGAATGTGACTTGGGCCTGTGCCCTCCATGAAGGAAGGGTTTCTGTCTCCTGGTTGTTGTGCTCCTGGGTAGCAGCTGGCCAGGCAAATCCCTGTAGCCCTCCTGGGCAACTGTGACTCTTGTCACTTCTTCACCCACAAGCAGTGGGGGTCCCGCAGGCAAGTAGGGTCACTGTGACAGGGACACTGGCTAAGCCTTCATGCTCTTCACTGAACCACCGGTTATTGAAATACAGGTTTCTTCTGAAAATGAGATCAATGAAATCTGTGTACGTGTAGAAATAGTGAAGTGAAAGGATCTTCTATGCAGATGTGCTGAGGATAGTGTGCATTTGTGATAAGCCAGTATGTGTGCTAACTAATGGTTTCCATCTATAATATCTTATTCTGAGCATTTTCAAAAGCATTTCATTTCAATCTTACCAAAATAGTCTATAAAAAGCCTCTGCACTCGAGAGAGAATTCGTGTATAAAGTCAAGCTTGTTGGCTATTCCAGCTGTGCTGTTTTTTTTTTTTTCTGTTACTGGTTGCATAGATAACTGTAAGAATTTGTAAGTGGAGGAAAAAAAAGCGAAACCTCATCAACCATAATGCCATAATATTTTCCTTATTAAAAATATATTCAGTATTTTAACTGACAGTTATGGATACTATGGAATTAGATAATTAGAAGCATATTTAAATTTCTAAGAATAATTTTTCCTTTCTACCCAGTCATCTGTGCTCTAATGCTCTAAGAAAACTGAGTATTCAAGATGCATTAGTTTTAGCTTCTTATGACTATAAGTCGAGAACATCAGTACAGTTGGAATGGGATTTGCATTAGTAAGTCACCGCTATGGGCTTTAAGAATAGTTATAGTTCACTGTTCCATGTTCCATGGAACACTGTTCCATGTAAGGAACATGGATGTTCCATCCATGTAAGTTTTAAGAGTCATTAATGTTTGTTAGGGAATACCTTCAAAAATGAGCAAATACTGTTGCATGTCTAAAACAATAAGGAACTCATTTTGTCTGGTTTCTGAGTCTTTTGTAACATTGTATATGAGAAGTAGATATAGACTTTTATGAAGTAAGGATCAAGGATTTTTATGTGTAGACAGTTAGGGATAGATAGAATTTTATTTTTAGGAAAAAAAAACCCTTATTTTGTTGAATTTTTGTTTATTTATAATGGAAGTTAGGTCAGGGAATGGAACGAAAAAAATCCCATAGAGAATATCTCCTGTCCAATATTAGATATGTAACTTTGCAGAGGTTTTCAGTTCTGAACTGCAGAATTTCTTACGTGTGATGAATTTAGATGCCAAATATCAGAGAGAGTGTTATTCTGGATATGTATTGATGGAGGAGAACAGATTGCAGATTCTAAAAGATTTTGTTAAGAAACGAATTCTAAGAAAAGCTGTTCTTTATATAAATTTGATTCAGATAGGAAGAGCAATGTCATGCTTGTAGATTCTTCAGCTTTGCAGAGCTTTAAGAACAAGTTAAAACCACATTTTTTTAATCATTTTTTTTCTGATATTTCTATGATATAGAGCCATGTTGCAAAACAGGACAAAGGTTTTAATTACTATAATTAACTAAAATTAGTCATAAATATGATAGGATGATATGGCCTATGACAGGATTGAATCACCCAGAATGTTTCTTGGATTTTTTCTTAGATTTCTTATATTGGTGATTGAATTTTTTTAGCTACATTCTGTGTCACTTTAGGCGTATAAATCATGTTTGGATATTTTCTGGAAAGATAACTCCAGTTCGGCTGCAAGTTATGTTGTACCATGTTCTGTAGGTTTGGCTATATTTGACTGTAACTGTTATCAAGAAATAGCATCTTTCACTTCTGAAGGCTAAGATTAGTAGCAATAGGGAATAAGTAGAATTGTTTTAGGGGTGCAATTACTAATTATATTTGTTATGATTCCCTTATTGTGTCTGTTATGTCATTTATATATATAAAATGTATAAATATAATGTTTTATTTATTTTAAACTATTTTTGCCACCTTTTGGGGTTCTTTTTCCAATTTCATTATCTATGTTCTCCTTTTAAAATAAGTATTCATTGTTTACCTATAGGAAAATATTTTAATAGCTATCATCTTACTGTATTTATAATGACCAAAATGAGAGAACGTAGATTGAGGAAACCATTGCCAAAACCGTTATTATTCATCTAATAACAGCTCTAGCAAAATGTGACTGATACCTGCAGAAAACTTTTGTACCTTACTCAATTGTAGTGGATAGTGATTCTCTGAAAATGTGCTTTCAGTCAAAATAGCCCCTTTAGCTTAAATTGCATGAATAATTTCAACTTGTAAAAAGGTGACATGCAGGAGGAAGAAGAGGTTCTGTGTTGGAACAGTGTACCAAGTTCATATTAGAGGTTATGGTTCTAAAAACATCCGCTTTACCCAAAAGCTCACCTAGGATGCAGAGATCTGTACTTAATTTTCCCCCACTCTGTAGTCCTGTAGAGTGCACTAAACACTGGTCTTTGTAGTAATCGGATGCAGCTTTGGTTTTGCTCTTTTCTTTTGAGCTGCTGTTTTCCATGGAGTATTCCCACAGTAGTTCTGTAGTTCTGTATCATGGCACATACGAGTTATCCTGTCAGTAGGAGCTAGGTATGCACCCTCTCTAATCATGGGCAAGCTCTTTAATAATACACGGTGCCCATAGCAGCAATTTGCTTGATGAGAAAAACAAAAATAATTTGTGAATAAAACCAAATTTACTCTTTTTTTTAATTAGATAGCTGAATCAAAAATCTAGTTATTTGAGCAATGTTCTTTGCAAGCTTCTGCATTTTCCAGCTAGATAGTAAAATCTTTTAATTCTTACTGTTATGAATCATAAAACCAGTGCACGAACAGGCACAATTAGATTCTAAAACTGAATATAACTTTGACAGTTTTGAATTTAGCTATGCTAAATACGTAATCTGAACATTTTCAACCTGTTTTGTTAAGTAGTAGGCCTATAAAATATTGTGACTTTAATATTTTATTAAATAAAATAAATATGCAGTATGTTTAATATCTGTGGATAGCAGGTCTAATTTAATCATTTCTGTTAAATCTGTACTGTTTGCAGGATGTCTAGACAAAGCGCATCTTGCTACTAATTTTCTGCTTTCTAATGTTTTCTAAGAAAATAAGTAATTGAAATAATCATATCTTTGTCTAACATTCTAAGTGTGTGTATATATATATCAATCTAATTTTAAAAGCGGGATAACATCTTTCAATGACAACCTAATTTTCTCTTACACTATTCATAGCTTATTTGAGTGAAATTTTATATCATTTTAGTTTCTTTGTGCATATTCTGTCGGGGCAGTAATGCAACTTGAGAAGTATGGTGATAGGAGAAAAACAGGTTTCTTCTGCCTCTTTCAATTGTATAAATAGTTTCTCTTTTGACTTAGCTTGTGCATTTGGCAATATCTTAGAATGTTTTTGGTTTTTCTCAGTGCAAACAAGGAATAGATTGACATTTTAAAAGATACTTGTTCAATAACTTTCATGTACTTTCCAAGCATACAATTTGTAATTTGTTTAATAAATACTTTTTTTTTTTTTCCTCTCTTTAGTAGTATTTGGTACAGTTGTTGCTCATTGGCATTTAATTTCAATTTTCCTATCTATTATTTTCTATACTTTTATAATGATATTGCCATTTATTCATGTTTCTTATGACTTGTGTCTTTTCTTCATAAGCAAAAACTGTTACCTTAGCAGTGTTTTTTTCTACAGTATTCTTGCTGCATATCTCTTTGTCCGTGCTGTAGTACTAATACATCCAAGAAGGAAAATGTGATGAATGTTACTGGGATCTAACAAAGAAGTTTCTATCTTTAATTCTTCAGGGGCAGTGAATTCTTGAGAAAATATTTTCCAGTAATGATAAACTAGCAAAACTATTGCCTATTTTTCTCGTTGGATTTTCTCAGTTAAGACGTAATTTCCTTAGCGCTTGCTTCAGAATTTTTAGCTCTGCATTGGCCTGAGACTATAAATATTAGAAAGTTTTTTCTGAGTTACACTCATTGGCGCGAAGCAGCAGGATTTTAGCACCCTGGAGAGCTTTTTATCTCTATGTGTGATTAATAGGTCAGCTTTTAATAGGTCACTTCTGCCTTCTCTTAGTACTATTTCAGTACCTCATAAGCCAGCTCTGCTGCAGCTAATTTCATTGAGACGTCAGCAGCTATTATTCCTCCTAACATTACCGGTGTCATTATTAGGCATCCAAGGCTCTTCTGCTTTCTCTATTACTAATGATATCTTTAACTTTGTAACATGGCAGACACCTGTTTCAGTGCTGTTAGACTTCATTTCTACTGCTTCATGATTTAGCCCTTTGACCTTGACATTCACATCCTATTAAAAGGTGGATCAAGTGCAGGTTTTCAAAAAAACAAAAACAACAACAACAAAAACAAAAAAAAGCTTTTTTGATAAACAAGGGCCTGTATTCTCATCACAGTCTGGCAGAAACAGCAAAGAAAAAGAGAAAAAGAAATCCCACCAAAATAATTTAACATCATGCATCACATTAACTACACAATAACTTCATGGATCTCTGCAAACAAGATAAGAGTTCATTGCTCCAAGCAATACAGGGATAATGAAAATCTTCCATGGCAAAGGCTTTTTTCTTTTTTTTTCTTTTTCTTTTTTTTTTTTTTTTTTAAGCACATTCAGAGCGGACATTAATTTATTTTGACTGGATATTACAAACAGAGCTGTAATCTGTAGGTATTGAACGGTAGGGGATTTTGTGGAAACCTAAAAAGCAGTTCTAAGGTGAAGCTTGAGGAGGCTGTGAAAGGACCTAGATGACATAATCCCTATCCTGGAAATTCCTTTAGCTCCTGCAAATTCTAACAACTATCAGACTTGGGTAATTGGAAAACTGTGCCAGTGTTTAAAAAACACTCCACAGGAGCACTGTAAGGTAGCTGCCATCACTGATAGACTTTGGTAGAAGGAAATCATCCAAAAAGACATATGGCACATTAATTGTAAGAAAAAACAAAAAGGCCCTCGTACGTCTTGCGATAATTTTCTTTGCTCAAAAGTAGTTTGCCCATGTAAATAACTTTTATTTCTGATGGTAGCAATGAAAAACCTGCATCAGAGTTGTCAAATGGCTCACCTACGGGTCTTTGAAAACTGTGATGTGGTTTGATCAATGAGTTTTGGCAACTCTTGATCCTGAAACTGGGATTTATTCTGCCTCATCCTGGGATTTTTTGAGTGAGTTCTGTTTTATGAATGTAATGTGAGTAAATATTTTTTAATGTTGCCTTTCCCTTCTTTTTTTCCTAATGACTGCTTACATGCTTATGTTCAGGACTTCCGTATCTGTGTTTTTTTCTTTTTTTCTTTTTAAGCTGATATAAATGTGTTGCCACTGAAAGGGCCACTCATTCCTTATCCCCAGCCTTGACTATATGTTATTCTGTCTTTCCAGTGCTGGCACTGCTAGTCACAGAGCCACACACTGAGACACAGATCAGGGAAAAATAGAAAGAATGACTTTGGTTTTCCTGTGTTTTCCCAACGTGCTGTACATCGTACCTGCAGGAACCGCACGTAGCTCTGGTGCTTTGAATACAGAATTTAGCCACAATGATTCAGTTTAGCATTCATTTTCTTTGTATTCAGTCTATGTTTTATGTTCATTAATAACCACGTAAGAAGACTTGTTTTGGAATTATTAGCCTCCTCCTCCTCCTGAGATGCGTGTGGAGAGGGGTCTTTCATTTCTGAGTTTCACTGGACTTTATTTATTTATTTATTTATTTAGTAAACTACAAAAAGTCATCACTTGTTGGCAAAAGGAATTGATTTTTGGAGCTAATGAAATAATTTCTAACTTTATAATATATGGACAGAATTCAAAAAGAGCTAAGCCTCCTAACTATTTCTGAAAGTCAAGTCTTTTGTTAAGATGCATGTGCCCAATTTCAAGTTGCAAATTTAAATATTGTGTCTGATTTAGCTTTTTATTTAATGTAATCTTCCAGAGCTGTAATGTTTTAGCTGTCTTATAAAATCAGGAGGTTGACTGCAGCCTTTTCAGCAACAAAGCAAATTCTGGGAACCAGAAGTTTTGCTTTGCAGAAAGAAGAAACCAAAGATATTTTATTAGAGGGCTGTTTTTATTGTATTGAATAATATTCCATGGACTCTTTCTGTCAGGAAGTGACCCTACCCCTGGATAGGAGGAGTAGTGTATAGACATGGAACTCCTGCATTCTCAAAGATTCTGTGAAGTCTATAGCTTCTGCATTATGGCAAGAAAATCCCCCAGAGCAGGCCAATTCCCTGGATTCATCTTAATGGTGGGAAGCCCATAGTCATCACAGCCAAAATATGCTTACTGTATTTTATTCACTGGCTGTCTTAATGCTGTTCAAAGAAGAAACATAAGCCTCCTCTTTTTTTCATTTTGAAAATTATTTTCCAAACTAAACAATTGATAAAAATAACATTAAATCAATTGTGTTGTTCCATATACAAACAGAATGGTTTTCTCATATATAAATTGTTTATGGGAGCACTGGATAATGGATATAGATAGGAATTTGTGGATTATTTATAAATTCCTTTCCATGGTAGATTCATTGAATATACTAATGAAGAGGTTATATTAGCTGTTTTAGTCAAGAAAAAGCCCTTGGTCAATTGTTAAATAAGCATTTAAATATACTCTGAATGAGCTTGAGAAGATGTGTGTGTGTGTGTGTGTGTGTGTAAATTTGTAAGTTTTAAATAAGCGACCCAGTACATTAATTGTAAAAACGATATTAGCAGGACCTTAGTACATGAACAGCTTCTAAATATGGAATGTATACAAAATACCTTAATATGCTTGCTACATATTAGTAATTTCAGTGCATGATTTCTCCAGAAAAAAAAAGATAAAGAAAATCTAAATTCTGCGTGGTAAAGAGACTCTAAATATTTGTTAAGATTATATATTAAGAAAAAAGGATGAAATTTTGACTTTTTAATGGAGATCTTGGCCATAGTAAGTCTTTATCATTTCTGTCATTAATTATGTGACAAAGCTTTTTGGTGTGAATTTCATGTGTCTCCAATATTGTAAAACTGTGTAACATGTACCATAAAAGGATTACTAATGTTGGAGATTAAATTCTTATTCACTGAGGAACATTCTGAATATTTTTACAGTATGTTTTTAAAAGATATCAAAGATCCAAAATTATTTTCTTTTAATAATACTTTAGTAAAAATACAAGACGGATCACAAGAATAAAATTTTGGATGCCATTCTGAAATATAGGAGCACCTTGTTCCCCTTTGAATCAGTGTTTCAGCAGGGTTCTTAAGGTACATTGTTCTCCTGTATTCTTTTCAGAGCCAACTATTAATCTTATAGATTAAATCTTAGTAATTGTATAATGAGAGGTGCTCTTTGTTCACCTTACCTGTGCATAAGTCATGAAAATTGCATATTTTGCGGTAAAAATGATTTATTAGAGGTGTGATACTGGCCTCTGTTTTCATGCACTAGTTATTCTTGATGAAGGTATATATCCATTGCCTTAATGCCTTAAAGTTTTATTTTACAATTCTGAGACTAATCCAAATATATGAGTTTTCATTATTTCCTCTAATATTACTTAGAGTTGTCATTCTGCATGTGACTCTTTTCCTTCTAAATACAGATTATTTTTTTTAAGAAAATAAAGTAAATAAGATTTTACTTATTTTAAGTAAATAAGATTCTCCAGTGTTATCTATTCATTTAGAACAAATTTTAAATTATAGACAAAAGTAAGTTGTGGCTTAGAATACATTTTTTTTAATCAAAGGTAAAGCTATAGGTTTTTATGCTTGATGGTGAAAGATTAAGTCGGTTGGCTGTGGTTTGAGAAAACAAGAGCTTTTATTTAACTTTGATATCCCACCTGCTACCCTGTATTAGAAACCTGAAACTATAATAAGTAAATCTAGTAAAATGAAGAAATAAGTAAAATAATATTGCATGGAAATAGACCCCTATTATAGTATCCTCCCCTTCTGCAAAACTCATAGTGTTTGAATTTCCTTAGACTCCGGTATTGTTCTTGGGTTGGAGGTAGGAAGATCTGTCTGGAACGTTTTCTGGAAATATGGTATATAAATTTTTCTCTCAAGAAATAAATGGCAGGAATGCTGTTTCATCCATAAAAAGCATTATATGATATTGCTAAAGCCAGGAAAATAGGACTCATGCAGTTTTGATTTTTATTCTGATTTAGCTGCAGGTTTTATCATTCTTGTATAATATTCTTTAAGGAAATAATTCTTTCTAATATTTTCCATAGGCTGTATTTATCGGTTTTGATCAGGTGGTATTTTTGAGCTCTTTAAAATTTGCAGAAAAGCTGCTGGAGATGAGTTCAATCCCTTTTATGTCATCATAAGGTCTTCCTACCTATCACGTTGTAAACTATATAAAGGAAACAGAATCTTTGCTCAACCAGATTTTGATAACTATAGTTAAGAGATGAGACTCTCTTTTTTCTTTCTTCTTCTTTTTTTTTTTTTTTTTTTTTCCCCTAAGCTAGTTCTTTCTGCTTCAAGCTACCTTTCACGTGTCCTGTTTTTATTGAATAGATACTTTGAAAATTTATGCATGCAGAAGGGGTTAGATAAATCTGAAAGCGAGCAACTTATTCACAATGCTTGAGCGTGCTCGGCTTCATCAACCATCTTTTTCTCACTGCCTCTTTATTGCACCTCTAAGTTGAAACATAAGATAAGATCTATACAAAGTGTGACTATTGGAAGGATTAAAAAGCAACAGGTAACACAATACCTGAGAAAGAACTTTTCATTTTTCATGCTCCATTAAGCATCCTGTTTGTTCTTCAGTTATTGGTACAGTGAAGCTATATGTGTTTTTATTTTACATTTACCTCCATCTTTTCTTTATTTTGCTATTGGAATAATCTACTAAAAATGGAAAAATGTACCACCACTTCCAAGCAAAATATATATAAAAATATATTTCCAAGAATGTTTTTGAAAAATCCTTGCATTATTTTAAAGGATTATTATTTTAAAGGATAACAAAGCTTCTTTTATACAGAATCTTCAGCGGGCATAGTTAAGTGTGCATTGCGTCAACCTAGTACATTAATTTTGATGCTCTTTTTTTGATAGAGAATACTACAATTCTATGATATTCTATGATACTATGATATAAATATTACAGATTGGCCTGGAGAAAGGGATATGTATCAGAGGTGGAATAGAGAATTCTAAGGTATTCAAAATTACACCTTGTTATTGGCATCCTGTTTGATATGTTTGACATCGGTTCTCCTTGGCTATGAATTCTCAGGACATAGGAATTATAAATTTCTTTGCGAGGGGAAAACATGTTTGGCCAGGAAGAGGTGTTCTCTTGTCTTAAGACTTAAGTTGGGATTTGGTCTCAAGTTCTAAGATTCCTACAGCTGTTTTCCTTAATAACGGTCCAGTTGGTTATGGACACTTTTTTATTTTAGAGAAAAAATAAGAATCATCTAATTGTAAATCTATTTTAATATTTACACCAATCACTGATATTTCAAAATTCCAATTCCCTCTCTGGAACTTGGAAAAGCTTAAGGCTCAAGCTTAATTTTTCCTTATTTTCTTAGAATACGTTTTAATAACACATTCTTAACTCAAAGCCGCATTACCTGTGGGTATATCAAATTGTATTTCCATAAAGTAACTGACTGATAACCCTCTCTCTGTAAATATGGTAAACACAAAGTATAAATGTAATGACCAAGAGCATTTCCTGCTGTAGTACTGCATAATTTTAAGGAAATATCTTTTCTGTTCTTTGCAGAGGGGGGTAAAGAATAAAATCAAGATTATTATTATTATTATTTTTAAGATAGGCAATGTTCAAATTAGTAGTATGAAGTAATCTCAGCCCTATAGTTTAATTAGGCAAGAGGTTAATCTAAATAGGAAGAAAGGGGGTGAAAGCTGAAATTCAGACAGAGAGAGATATCTGCAGAGGATAAAATGGTGGTGGAGTCTTTAATGTAACTTTCTTCTTTCTCATTCTTTAGATCATGCTATCTATGCTCTTTTCCAAGTAAAATTGCTTTAGTTCAAGCATATTTTTATGAGTTGAAGACTGCTGTGCAAAGGGTTGTTTTGGGTCAAACCAAGGGTCTATCCAGACTGATATTCTGTCTCTAGCAGTGTCTGAAAGCAGAAGTCCATGCGAGAAAATGCAATATGATACTGACCACAAGTCAGTATCCAATTATTTGAATTAATTTCAGCTCCAATTATTTTCAGCTCAAATATTTCCTAGGTTCCTGTCTCCTCTGGAAAGTATGTAAACCTTTCCATCTGCAAAACCCTTTGGTGAAACCCATAAATATTAACCCACTGTGTGAAGAACAACCTCATTTTTCATTCGGAATCTGGACCCTACAACTTATGTTATTTGAAATCTTTTTATTTGTTTTATCTGGTAACTCACTGAAATTTAGATTTGTGAAACCTAGAGAGGGAATACTGAGTGCTGTTGAAATTTTTTTCTCTCTCTCGCTATTGTCATTGCAAAAATTCTTGCAGTAGAAATCCTTTTTGCCCAGTTAGGTTTTCTTGTCTTGTCTTTTACACTGTAGGAAAACTAATTATGATTGAGCCAATTTCCCTTCAGACACAGGTATTAATGGGAACAAAATTAAAGCCAAAAAAACTTTTACTCTCATTTTGAAAGCAACATAAAGACAAGTAGCTATGCGTCTTTATTTTGTGTATCTCCATATGTTATGGACATAATGTTATAAATCTAACTCAGAGATAGAATATTTATATATCTCTCTAAAGCCGTTTAAATACTTCTCTGGCGATACCAAAACAACTTCCTGACTGTTAAATCTCAGGTGTTCTGAGAGTATAATGATGGGGAAATAACTGGTTACATTCTCATGAGCTTGTTATGCACATGCAAATTGAGCAGTTAGTAAAGAGGCATTCTAATAGAATCTCCATTTCCTCCCATTAAAGATTACAGAATGTACTAAAGGATAATTTTGCATGCAGCTGTTTGAATAAATTTAGCACCATATAAAATTCAGTTTTGCAGCAAAAAGCAGTGCCAAAATTGTTGTCTATATGAGCCTATGTGAAAACAAATGTAACTATGTTACAAACCTGAAGGCTGCAAAACACCCAAAAGTTACAAAATATTACAATTCTGGTGATTTGTACCATATGGTGACTTTAAATTTGGCCTCCCTATGTGCATGTATTGTATGTTTTAAATGCATGAATGCGTACTGTAGCTTGCACAGGATGCTTTGTTCCTTGGCTGCATTGGCTGTTGCTCACTTTTTTTTTATTTTATCAACAGATTCACAATGGCTTGTTTCTTCATTGGATTTCCTTAACAGTTCTCATTGTAGAGTCTAGATGCTTCACAAAGATTAAGTAATATGCTATAGCACTACTGTCAAAATATTGTTATAACCATTTTACAGAAGATTTGATTTGGGGATCTGAGGTGCAAAGAAATCAAGCCCAGCTTTCTCAGAAGGGTATGCTAATGTGGAATGAGTAATTTGAAATACCCAAAGATTAATTACCCAGCATTTCTAGTACTGTAGCACAAAATGCATTCCAATTATTGTTCAGATCTCCTTTTAGAGCTGGGCATATTCTGAATTCCTACTAATCTAACCCAAAAAAGTCGGAGCTAAGTATCCAAAATGCTGGGCAATGTACAGATGAAGGCCACCTGTGAAGGAGGAGCCCATGGTTATTTGGGAGGGAAGAATTCCATTTTCCAAAGCAACACTAGCAACACTAGTCTATCCTGGGACATACATCCAGCACGAACAGTTTCTAATTGAATGCTTACTTTTAGGCAAAGATATAAATGTCTTAAAAACAGCATCTCAGAAGAAGATTCAAGAGATGTTATCAACTGTGCTACTAAATTTATTTAAAAGAACTTTATTTGAAATGTAAATGTAGATTAGTAATAGATTCTGTCCATCTAACTTGTGAATAACTTTCACAGGAAAATATGATTCTGTTTATTTTTAATGACATAAAACAATGGTCATACTCTTATCCCTTATACATATATCATTGTCACTTGTGAACATTGTTTTTCTTTTCCAAGGATTTATTGTCCTGCAACTATTATCTGACAAATATCAACTTATTTCAGTAATATTTAGTGATGTGGGATCCATCTGGCATTATGTCAAGATGTACAGCTGGCTATTAATTACTGAATACTCGTCTACAACTCAGACTAGAGCGTCCACAAAGGATCTGATTGTGCAGATTCTGTATTTTTGTTTCTTCTGTAGTACCAACCAATAAAAAAGTAAATAATTCATATAAGTCAGTCAATGATAGTAAAATTGCCAACAAGATGAAAGCTGATTGTTCTAACGGGTTCTATTCTTCTATGTTGATTTTTAGTCTTGAAGAAATACAGTAGACTTTTGTCTAAGTTTTCCTCCAAACTTTATGGAGGAAAGTAGCATTTTCTTTCCTTAGTGTTTATATAGAGTGTAGTGGTACGTAGATTTTTCCATATAATCTTAGATTTTGTACTCACATATATATGGTTGGGGTTGCCAAATCCAGTTCCTGGGTTCAGGCTCAACCAGGAATGAGTGATGGTGACGCGCACGTGGCAGGATGTTCCCCTGCTCCCCTGGGACAGCCATGGCAGGGGCCAGCACTCGTGTCTATGCAGGGAGTGGTGAGGTGCTGTCTACCCTCATGCCTTCGTGCTCCTCACTCTGTGTGGGGATGGATGAACCTTTTACAGCGTAACCTGTGATGTTGCTCTGAAAATGTTGGCTTTTCACCAATTCTGTTGGGGGATTTGTAAATTCATTTTTATAAATCTTCAAAGTCAGATGTATATGATCTTGCTACGGTAAACCCATTTAAAAATATATGTTGAGACCAAATAAGGCACAGAAGGGTAACACTACTTTATAAAGTAATGAAAAATGAAGGCGCTTTTTGAAAAATAAAAATCCATGGAAAAACATAACAATCAAAGAATAGCCTCATGATTTAAATGAGAGATAAGTAATAAGGAAATAGGACTGTGAACTGTGGAATAGAAAGACAGCCAGAACATGGAAGTTCTATGGTTGGAGATTTAACTGTGAACAGTTTTAATAACACTATTTTTGAAGTGTTCTGGTGTTGTGCAAACAGCTGTTACAGTACTAATGCACACCTCCTGAAAATGGCTTTGTTTCTATCCTGCTTTGAAAGGATCCTTGGATTGAGGCTGACAGAAAGCTTGTCAGAGCGGATAGGCTTCAGAATCCTGCTCTGGAACTGCACATTTTCTAATATATTTCTGTACACTTCTGCACGTCAGACATCTAAGGAATGCTAGCGGCTACATGTAGTCTGACTCTACCAATCATTTAGTTGTTGAAATGAGCTGTCCAGAATAAACAACTGAGCCTGGGAATTTGAAAAATGAGGGCACTGTGGCTATAACTGAAGACTTGGTAGAAGAATTTGTGCAGGGGGGTTAACATCACAGACAAGGAATTTGTTCACATAACGATATCTTTTCTGGCCTCAAAGTGGGGAGCATCTCAGTCTGTAAGTTCTCCTTCAGAAGACTTTGCATTTGCTCATCCCCTGATATTCTGCTTATTTATAGGAAAGCATATAGTGTGAAATATCTCTTCCAGATTCTAACTAAACACTATTTTTTTTTCTCTAATATATTATTTATCTCGGCAAAAATGGCATGAGACTGGGTGCCTCACCTCCTAGAGAAGCTAAGCAGGAGAAATAAGTTTCTGTAAGCCATTTATTAGTCTTCCTAGTCTGAAATGTGTTAAGCGGGCAAAACAGCTATATCTATAGTTTAGACAGGCTGTCCTTAGCTACTTGATGCTTTCTGTGTTTTTGCTTTGTTTTGTTTTTTTTTTTGGGTCTCTCTTTAAGACAAGAAGAGGATGGAAGGATACATGCTCACTTTGTGAAATTACTTTGCTAATAGGAAAAGGGGTTTTGTGATATAAATTCTATAATCAACATATTTGAAGAGAAACAAGAAATCACCTCTGATTAAACCATTAATGATAAACCTCAGAGTGACTTTAAGGAGAAAAAAAAAAGAAAAAAAGAAAAAAAAAAAACACTTAAGTTACCTAGGCTTCTTTTCAATCAGCAAAAGCAAATGAGAAGCAATCACTAAAAGCTATTACTTCCATCACAGCTATCACTGTATTTAAAATAGCCTGGATACATGATTTGTTTTGCATGGAAGTCACCTTTACACTGACATATAGATACTTACTTAATACCCAAAGAATGTGAGGTTTGGAAATGACAGCTGCAACCAGCCGTGCAGGAAAAAGCATCTACAGTGTTCTTGCTTGAAAAGGCCCATTTAATTTCTCATAGAGTTTGCATGGAAATGTTTTTCCTAACCTGGAATGAGCTGACATTTCAAGAAAGTCCTGAAAAAAAAATTAAAAGGACATTAATGGTAGGGAGTTTTTTTTTTATAGAGCATGTGCAGGGTAAACGTCTGAAATTCATTTCTGCTGTTTTCCGCCTTCTGCTTTCACACAAGGGCTTGAAGATCTTCTTATTCTGTTAATTATAAATATGGTAAAATAGTAGACAATAGGGAAAATTTTACAATAAAATACCTTTGCAATTTTAAATTACAAGTCTGTAATAAGTAATCATGTGTCTTGAATTGTCCTTCAAAGACCTGTTTTAAAACCTGGTCCAGTGAGGTCAATGGCAGCTCTCTGACAGACATCTTAAAGGTGAGGTTTTGAAGAAAAGTTTGAATGAAAACCCTTAGGGATATAAAGTTTTGAGGCATTTTGTAACGTTAATATCTTAGTAGCATACTGAAATTGGTGGAAACAGTGATTTCCTGCAAAGCCCCAGTGTGTGTGACATGGATGTTATACTGATTGCACAAAGTCTGTGTTTTATGAAAGCTGGTAGGACTAGGCATTCCTGCTATTGCCTGTGCTTTTTGTGTGTGCTTTACAATGTTAAGAATTCTGTCATAATCTTGCACTCTAAGCAGCAATTACAGTAACTGGGAGGCTTAGTGCTTGTCACCCAGTGTAAGTGCACAGACATTATCCTGCAGGCATAAATATTCCCTATGGTACATACTGCAAAGGAAGCCCCCCCCCGCACAGGATATGTGTTAGTGTACTCCAGGCCTTTTGTAGTCCTTGAATGAATAGGTAGGTGCCAGTGAAGCTTCCACATATTGTACTATTATATTGCACTGAGTTCTCTCTTTTGAAATGAAATAATAGTTTTTCTTAAGTTAGATGGAAAGTGATTTGGAATGGAATCCTTTGTGTGTGTGTGTGTATGTATTTTTATTTTGTTAGTACAGTCCTAGCTTTGAGTACCTTGTCTATGTT
Source organism: Microcambeva ribeirae (assembly GCA_035222435.1). Classification (NCBI taxonomy): domain Eukaryota; kingdom Metazoa; phylum Chordata; class Actinopteri; order Siluriformes; family Trichomycteridae; genus Microcambeva; species Microcambeva ribeirae. The sequence continues at coordinate 124,306 of JAYECN010483762.1, forward strand.
TTCTTCAGATTCTGGTTTCTTTTGAAAGATACAGAGTTTAGATAAATACAGCATATTCATCTAATTTCTCCATACATTACCTATGAGTCTACTGACATTGTGATGAATTATCTGCCAATAAATCTAGTTTTGAAAGCATGTACTGAGATGACTCCTTTTGACAAAAAAGAAAAAGATACATAAGTTTCTAGAGCTGGGAAGGCATATTCTAAATTATACACTGGGATATACCTTTCTCTTGTGGTACTTTATAGCCCCATAACTTTTTAGACTATAACTTCATCTTATATTAGAGTTGTTTGAACTTTCATGTACTGTAGCTGCAAAGATCAGATGAAGATCAAATGATATGACATCATTTTCAGTTCTCCAGTTCTGTGCAAAAAAGGGAATAAGAATGTGTTTTCTCATTTGCTTATAGTCCTTGTATCGTTGGATATGCCATATATTTAATTTTCTCCTAACCGTGTACCTCTTTTTATGATGTTTATTTTTGATATATAATCATGAATTTTGAAGTGATATCCACATGCTATTAACAGTAAATGAGAGAACTGCTAAGCTATTCTTTCTGACAAAATGAGGCCAAATCTGAAAATATTGCCTGGTCGGCTATTCTGAAGTTCATAAACTGACACCAACACTCAGGAGTCAACTTATATATCACAAAAAAAAAATACCAGAAAGAAAAAGGTGAGAGCAGTAAAGGCACTTCACAAAAATATTTTCATATTGAGGTGATTAGCTCATTTAAAGAAATTTTATACTGAAGACCTCTTTCTTAGCTGAACTTACTTATATAGTTCTGGTCAATATGCTTTACAAAACAGTCTCAGTGCCTAATACCTATTGATTTTGAAACTAGAATTTAGGCACCTCACTTGCAGAATGGCATTAAAATCTCCGGTGCCTTTTATGGCAGTCAGTATTTTAATTTTCCATGAGAACAGTCTGAAGATAGTCCAAAAAAAGCTTTAAGTTTTCAGAAGCAGCCAAATGGAAATGAAAAATTAATTCGTCTATCTGCATTTCTTTTTTTTTCATTATCTTTTAGCTGTTAGATATAAACAGTGCCTCTTGAAGCTCAGCAGGTCAGCTAATCTCCTTTATAGATCAATATTGGACAGGTGGTTCTTTAATTTCCATAAATCCTACAGTTATAGCCTATATGGATTATTTATAATTCATTTTTTTATACTTTTTTCCACTGACCATCTATTTCAGGCGTATTTCTTTAATACAGTACCTATGCATTTACTCATAAATAGACTTTTGTCCTGTTTGCCTGAAAAATAGTTTTGAAAGGAGTTGGATAAAACTGACATTATTATTTCTACCAGAATGGTAGGGATGGGTAAAGGTATCTCAAGAGGTGATTATATCATGGTTTGATGAGGGATCATATATCCACAGACAACTTTATGCAGACTTTTATCTTACTTTAGCTAACCTCTCAGGTCTAACTTCTAGTGACCAGAATAATCCAGAATAATCTATTCCAGTTTTACTCATCATTATCATTAAAAGAGTATCTAGGTTAGATTTCCCTGGAAGCAAACTAAGCAAACTTTTTCTCATCTAAGATCAGAGGATATGGAAAATAATCAGTGTATTCTTACGGTATTAAAAGAGCCACTAAATGCTATTGACTTTGTTGTCCTTTCTTTGTTGATGAAGTTTTTTTTTTTTTTTTTTTTTTTTT